>OX387250.1:812568-847568 GCA_947562095.1 Branchellion lobata
TCATCACCCGTTACTCATCTTCATGCTTTTCTTTCCATCCTCCCTTCATCCTCCTTCCATCCTCCCTCCATTCTTCCTCCATCCTCCCTCCATCCTCCCTCCATCCTCCCTCCATCCTCCCTCCATCCTCCCTCCATCCTCCATTCATCCTCCTTCCATCCTTCCTCCATCCTCCCTCCATCCTCCCTCCATCCTCCCTCCATCCTCCCTCCATCCTCCCTCCATCCTCCCTCCATCCTCCCTCCATCCTCCCTCCATCCTCCCTCCATCCTCCCTCCATCCTCCCTCCATCCTCCCTCCATCCTCCCTTCATCCTCCTTCCATCCTCCCTCCATCCTCCCTCCATTCTTCCTCCATCCTCCCTCCACCCTCCCTCCATCCTCCCTCCATCCTCCCTCCATCCTCCCTCCATCCTCCCTCCATCCTCCCTCCATCCTCCCTCCATCCTCCCTCCATCCTCCCTCCATCCTCCCTCCATCCTCCCTCCATCCTCCCTCCATCCTCCCTCCATCCTCCCTCCATCCTCCCTCCATCCTCCCTCTATCCTCCCTCCATCCTCCCTCCATCCTCCCTCCATCCTCCCTCCATCCTCCCTCCATCCTCCCTCCATCCTCCTCCATCCTCCCTCCATCCTCCCTTCATCCTCCCTCCATCCTCTTTCCATCCTCCCTCCATCCTCCCTCCACCCTCCCTCCATCCTCCCTCCATCCTCCCTCCATCCTCTCTCCATCCTCCTTTCATTTTCGTTGATATTCTTAATTTTCATAATCCTCCCTCCATCCTTCGTTTCTTTATATAATTCTTTTAAAAATATTCTTCCTCTTTTTCATCATAACCCTCTTCTTCATCATCTTCATCTTCTCCCTAAACTCCCATCTTATCATCACCATCATCATTCCGTTATCTCTGCATTATCACGGCGTTGATGCCGTCTCATTGTTACGCAAGCGGTTGATAAGGTCTTGGAGGTTAGAGTTTCCATGCATCCACGAGGCCCATCGTTGAAGACAATGGCCTCACACCTTACTATGCTTATCATTTTTAAATTAATTAATTTTTTTATTTATTTAATCAATAATTTTTTAATTAAGTAATTAAAATATTTTTAATAAATAAATATATTTTTTATTAAATAAATATATTTTTAAATTAATCAGTAAATTCATAATTGAGTGATTAATATTTTATTATTATTATTTATAACCTTTGGTTACACGTGTGAACAACGAATGACTTTTTGAAAAGTTAATTGGATGATTAATCAGGTTTGGCGACTAATTAATAAATAATGAGGTTCATTATTGAGTGAGGGATTGACTGAGTGAGTTTCTTTCATTTTTTCCTCCTAAACAAGCCATTCCTCCTCCTGCATACACGCATAACACGTGCGACCCAGCAAGATATGTTCTCAATTAAGATCGAGTTAATTTTGGTAAAATGTGAGAATTTTTTTTTTTTAAATTTCATTTTCAACCGGAGTGATTTATGACGACATTGAAGATAAAAAATGCATTGAAATTATTACCTTCATTCACCTCGCAAAAAATCTTTTCTCGCCACCTAGCGAACAAAATGTTATAAGATGTAATTCCAAAGTTTTTATTGAGAAATGTTTTTTAGCGAGTCATTCTTTTATTAACTTGATGTACAGTCAACGTTTTTGGTATTTTTGGCGGTAATTTCAGCTGAAACGTTTGCGCAGATGACGGCACTAGCTATTTCTTCTTAACGACTTCATACCACGTAATTGAGGTTCTTATGACCATTAAGAATTCACGCTCGCAGTTTGAAGCACCTTTATGACCCAATAACTTCCATTATGTCAGCTCAATGATGATTATTCTGCTGGCAAACAAACGTTAAATAAAAGCGCCATTGTTTCAAATTAATTTGAAAATTGAATTTAATTTATCAAAAAGCCACTTGACATCTGCAGCGTCGTGGCGTACATTCCTGAGTGGCTGGTACGAAGTGTGACGACTTGAAATGCTCATTAGACTGATTCAGACCTTAATTTAATGAGTTCAAGCATTACTTGATTCGAATGAATAATGCAGAACAGTAAGGATTGGTGAATTTAAATAGAACCAGCTTGTGGATGCTTGGAACTTCTCAAAGGCTTCATTCTAATCTAATCTAATCTAATCTAATCTAATCTAATCTAATCTAATCTAATCTAATCTAATCTAATCTAATCTAATCTAATCTAACCTAATCTAATCTAATCTAATCTAATCTAATCTAATCTAATCTAATCTAATCTAATCTAATCATTTTTATAGCGCTGATTGCACACTTTTTTAAAAACGCTCTGCTACCAACCGTTTAAACTATAAAGTTCTAAAGGCTTTATGAAAGGAAAGTAGAAAGGAAAAGAGGTGAGATTGGGGTAAGAGAGTTCCATAGAAGTGAAAATTTAGCATGAGTACTATTGAAAAGTATTCTAAAAAATGAGAATAAGTAGATCTCGGCTCCTTACGAAAAGGCAACTCAAAAAGGTCAGCTAAGTAGGTAGGTAAGTGATTATTTTTTATTTTAAACATGGGAGTGCAGATTTTGAAAAGTGAGCTTTTTTTAAGAGGCAACCAGTGTAAAGAGATAAGGGTAGAAGTTAGACAAGAGAATTTATGAATTCCAGAAACTAAGCGGGCAGCGCTATTAAAAGTTTCGGTGAGGGTGTAGCGTGGTCTCTGGGAGTTTATAGTATAAAGAGTTACAATAGTCAAAGCGGACAAAATAAGCAAAGAAACTATTGGTTTATTAATTCGACGCTTCGAGGCTTAAGAGACCCATAGCTTTATTCCTGCTTTCAAAACGATCAAAAAATAACGGAAACTTGAATTCCCGTTTGAGACACTGTTCGTTGTTGACTTGCATAGCTTTGTTGAGTGGTTGGAACACCGCGGAGCTCAAGTTCAAATCCCGGCGGTTGCCGTGTTGCCCTGTTGTGAGCAGGCCTGAAAGAATCATAATTTTGGTGAAATTCTGGACTAAGCGAAGCTTTTGATCAAATTATGAGATTACTGAAGAAAGGGTATTTGTTGAGCTTAAGAAGACCTTGAAGATTTCATGGCCACTGGAATCATCAGTGTGTTGTATGGGTGGGATAGGGTGACAATTGGGGATGTTGGATGCAGAGAATGAAGAAATAACTTGTGCTGAAGAGAGTAAAATAGGTGTGGGAGGAAGGGGGGGGATGAGTGGAGGTGGTGTGGAGAGAGGGTGGAGTGAGTGGAGGGTGTGAAGGAAGAGGGGATTGAGTGGAGGGAAGGTGGAGTGAGTGGAGGGAGTGAAAGAAGGGTGGAGTTAGTGGGGGGGGGGGTGTGGGGAAAGGTGGAGTGAGTGGAGAGGAGTGTGGAGAGAGAGGGTAGTGAGTGGAAGGGGTGTAGAAGGGAGTGGTGTGGATGGAGATTGTGGGTCGGGATGCACCATTGATTGCTACGTTGTGCCATTGAAAGCTTATTGCTGCTTCTCACAGGCCATTGTATGAGCTCTGATGCACCGATGTGTGCTTGGGTGGATGGAGGCATAAACATATCGAAGCTACATAGATGGAGAGATGAGCTGATGAGGAGATGGATGAATGGCTGGTTGAACGAATGGATGAATGAATGAATGGATGAATAAAGGGATGTATTGAAGGATGACTTGGTGAATGAGCATATGGATAGGAATATGTTTGGCTTGATGTGAGAATGAATGGAAGGATCGATCGATGGATGTAGGAGGGGATAAGCTACTAATGAACATCTTGCATGTTTGCACTGCTATTAAGGTGTTGGTGCTTGGAGAAGGAGAAGAAGGAGGAGGCAGTAACTGTGAGACACAACGCAGGTCCCTTGTGAGCAAGACACTCCAAGAGGTGTTTTTGACACTTTTTTCAGTGTATTGACGCTGTCATGATGTACCTGCAAGACAATCAGTGCTAAGAAGGACCTTATGAAAGGGAATATCTGGCTTCGTAATAGAAGGCATCTAGAAAGCACTCAAAATGATTATTGATCTGCCGCTGATGATGAGGATGATGATGATGATGATGATGATGATGATGATGATGATGATGATGATGATGATGATGATGATGATGATGATGATGATGATGATGATGATGATGATGATGATGATGATGATGATGATGATGATGATGATGATGATGATGATGATGATGATGATGATGATGATGATGATGATGATGATGATGATGATGATGATGATGATGATGATGATGATGATGATGATGAGGATGATGATGATGATGATGATGATGATGATGATAATGATGAGGATGATGATGATGATGATGCTGATGATGATGATGATGATGATGATGATGATGATGATGATGATGATGATGATGATGATGATGATGATGAGGATGATGAGGATGATGATGATGATGGTAGTGGTGGTTATGCTGACGGAAATTTATTAAAATTTAAAATATTAGAAAGGTTGATAACGAAAAAAAGAAAAAAAAAGAAGAAAAATGGAATGAAGATGAAGAGAATAAGAAAAATGAGAAGAAAAAAGAAAATAAAAATAAAAAAAAGAAGATAATTTCAGAAGGAAGAATTAATGGTCCATGTAATTTGTGTAACAATGAATATGTAATTAGTATAATAATAGATTTTTGGTAATAATAATAATAATAATAATAATAATAATAATAATAATAATAATAATAATAATAATAATAATAATAATAATAATAATAATAATAATAATAATAATAATAATAATAATAATAATAATAATAATAATAATAATAATAATAATAATAATAATAATAACAATAATAATAATAATAATAATAATAATAATAATAATAATAATAATAATAATAATAATAATAATAATAATAATAATAATAATAATAATAATAATAATAATAATAATAATAATAATAATAATAATAATAATAATAATAATAATAATAATAATAATAATAATAATAATAATAATAATAATAATAATAATAATAATAATAATAATAATAATAATAATAATAATAATAATAATAATAATAATAATAATAATAATAATAATAATAATAATAATAATAATAATAATAATAATAATAATAATAATAAAAAAAATAATAATAATAATAATAATAATAATAATAATAATAATAATAATAATAATAATAATAATAATAATAATAATAATAATAATAATAATAAAGGAGTGTGAGTTTGACATGTGTAACTAATAATAAAATATTCACTTGTTTATATTCATTGAAACACAAAATGCTCACAATTGTCTTTAACATTACTTCAATAGGGATGATATTCATTCAAACAATAATAAACATGGTTTAAATGATAATAAACATGGTTTAAATGATAATAAACATGGTTTAAATGATAATAAACATGGTTTAAATGATAATAAATATGGTTTAAACGATAATAAACATGGTTTAAATGATAATAAATATGGTTTAAATGATAATAAACATGGTTTAAATGATAATAAACATGGTTTAAATGATAATAAACATGGTTTAAATGATAATAAACATGGTTTAAATGATAATAAACATGGTTTAAATGATAATAAACATGGTTTAAATGATAATAAACATGGTTTAAATGATAATAAACATGGTTTAAATGATAATAAATATGGTTTAAATGATAATAAACATGGTTTAAATGATAATAAATATGGTTTAAATGATAATAAATATGGTTTAAATGATAATAAATATGGTTTAAATGATAATAAACATGGTTAAAATGATAATAAACATGGTTTAAATGATAATAAACGTGGTTTAAATGCCAATAAATATGCTTCAAATGGTAATAAAATGTGACAACAATGTCTTATCGTGGTCTTTTATGGAAATGTTTGAACGAGCAGTTACACATTAGGCGAATTACTCATGTAATTCCGAGAATTTCGACACACGAAAGCAAATTCACACCGTGCATTGTTGAGAAAATGCTTAAAAAATACCAAATAAGCGACCGCAGCGGTAATTTCCGACACGTATGCGTGGTCACGTGCAGAAGCGGAATTTTTTATTTCATTTGTTTGCCCTCTTCACTTCAAGCTGTTTGCTCAACAAGTTCTATTTCGTGGTGAATTCATTAGACATTGCTGGTGAGAATTTTGAGGTTGAGAGATGGAGGAAAAGAGAGAGAGGAGAGAGATGAAGAAGGAAGGAGAGGGAGGGAGGGAGGGAAAGAGGGAGGGAAGGAGGGAGTGAGGGAGGGAGAGAGGGAGAGAAAGGAGTAGAGAGAGGGAGAGATGGAGGGAGGGAGGGAGGGAGTGAGGGAGGGAGGGGGAGAGGGAGGAATGGGAAGAGGGAGGGAGGAGGGGAGGGAGTGAGGGAGAAAAAGAAAGAGGAAGAGAAAATAGAGAGAGAAAAAGGGGATATGAGAAAGAAAGGAAGAGAGAAATGAAAGAAGAAAATTTGGATGGTGGAGGATGGAAGCGGAAAAAGATCGCGGAAGAGGTGATCATGTGAAATAGACGGAAAGTGAGGTGGAGAGAAAGGGAGTGAGGGGAGAGGGTTTGAGGGTTTGTTTAGGCAGTTGTGCCTTGACGTCATTTGAAGCTCTCAGATGGAGCTTCCACCAGTATAAACTTTTGAAAAATTCACAAAAAAAGCTACAGAGAATGCTTACAACAACAACGACGACAAAACCCATAAGACAGTCACCACAAGAACTACAACATCAAACAGACTAACAACAACAACAAAACTAACAGCAACAACCGCACAAAAAACATTAACAACTATATTAACAAAAACAACGACCTAACTAACAACAACGAAAACAACGTTACAACAACAACCTAACAACAACAACAACCTAACAACAACAACCTAACTAACAACAACCTAACAACAACAACCTAACTAACAACAACAAAAACAACCTAACTAACAACAACAACAAAAACAACAAATTTACTAACAAAAACAACAACAACAAATTTACTAACAACAAAGACGACATTTGGCAAACTATGAAAAACAACAATAACAATAACAACAACAACAACAACAACAACAACATAATCAACAAAAACAGCAACCTCTACAACAACAATAATCACAGTAACAATAACAACAATAAAACAGCAAAAATGACAGAAACAATAACAACAATAACAACAACAACAACAATAACAACAACAATAACAACAGCAGCGTGCACAGTTACAACGACATAGTTTCCTCATTACGATATTTCATTTGGCAGCACGGCCAGTGGTATTGTATTTCTCAAGGGCGATTGAGGTCACAGGTCAAGGTCAAAAGGTCACGTGCTGGTTGAATCAAAAGCCAAGCATGAAATCGCAATTTAATCATTCTTCTAATCATTCCTTCACGATTGTGACTTCGCCAAGCATTTGATCAATAGGTGTGTTTGGTTGTTGTGGTTGGTTGTTGTGGTTGGTTGTTGTGGTTGGTTGTTGTGGTTGGTTGTTGTGGTTGGTTGTTGGGATTGGTTGTTGTGAATGATTGAGTGTTGTGATTGGTTGTTGTAGTTGGTTGTTGTGGTTGGTTGTTGTGGTTGGTCGTTGTGAATGATTGGTTGTTATGGTTGGTTTTTGTGGTTGGTTGTTGTGGTTGGTTGTTGTGGTTGGTTGTTGTTTTTGGAGTTTTTGATTCTTTGCACTTCCACCAACAGTTCCCACAAACAACTACAACTGAAACACCAAAAACAACAGCAAGAATCTTATCAAAATCGATATTTTAAATAATATCTTAAAACCATAACTATGACGCATGGGTCAATTTTAACGGTTTTTAACCATTTTTAATCATTCTTCGATCTTTGATCTTTCTAATTTCCTGTTTTTTTCTTTCATAAATATTTTATTTTGTTTCACTTTTCTTCGATTTGCTTTCTTGGTTTCTTCTTCTTATTCCTCTTCTTCTTTTTCTTCTTCTTCTTCTTCTTCTTCTTCTCCTTCTTCTTCTTCTTCTTCTTCTTCTTCTTCTTCTTCTTCTTCTTCTTCTTCTTCTTCTTCTTCTTCTTCTTCTTCTTCTTCTTCTTCTTCTTCTTCTTCTTCTTCTTCTTCTTCTTCTTCTTCTTCTTCTTCTTCTTCTTCTTCTTCTTCTTCTTCTTCTTCTTCTTCTTCTTCTTCTTCTTCTTCTCCTTAATCTTTTCATCTTTTTTTTCTCCTTCCTTTTCTTTCTCTTCTCCACCTCCTCTTCCTCTTCCTCCTCTTCATCACCTGACCGTACGGACACGCAAACACGGCGGTGTTCCGACAAAAGCTTTGAAGTCGCAAGCTCATTGTTGTTGCTCCCATCCACCCTTCCTGACTCCTGCACCTTCTAACTGTGCCCCCCCGAGTCTCCATGAGATGATCTTCCTTATATCATATTGGCAATTGTATTGGTGTTTATAAAATGTTGTAACTTCCATTATTATTAATAATTATTAATTATTAATTAATAATATATTAACTTATATTATTAATTAGATTCTATTTTTAATTATAACATATTACCAATTAAATTTGGTTACTAACTATAATATATGTATACTTATGTTGTATCATTAAGTATAATATATTCTTGCATCATGAAAATCTTCTGCATATTATGGACTATTCTTGTATATTATAAACAATATTTTTATTTTATAAACATTTTTTGCATATTATAAACATTAGTTGCATATTATAATTATCATGTTTCTATCATGTTTTCAAAGGTACATAAAAATCGACTCCTCCTACCAAGACAAAAAATTCCTTCCTCGTCTTCTCAATACTCAATAAGCTCATAATACTCATTGTTCATCGTTTTTACTTTGAAATCTTTTTTGCCGTTTGTTGTAAGTTCAATGCTGACTTTCATGACTGATAACATTCAGTTCTCGCATATTTCAATGTTTTCCTTTTTAGTTCGATTGCTCGCCGTGTTTTTGTAACATTTCCAGCGTATGTCTGGACTTGATCTAATAAAGAGTATAAAAAAAAAGTTACGATTGTACAAGACCATAGTTACGACTGTACGAGACCATGGTTACGACTGTACAAGACCATAGTTACGACTGTACAAGACCATAGTTACGACTGTACAAGACCATAGTTACGACTGTACAAGACCATAGTTACGACTGTACAAGACCATAGTTACGACTGTACAAGACCATAGTTACGACTGTACAAGACCATGGTTACGACTGTACAAGACCATGGTTACGACTGTACAAGACCATAGTTACGACTGTACAAGACCATGGTTACGACTGTACAAGACCATGGTTACGACTGTACAATACCATGGTTACGACTGTACAAGACCATGGTTACGACTGTATGGGTCCATGGTTACGACTGTATGGGTCCATGGTTACGACTGTACAAGACCATGGTTACGACTGTACAAGACCATAGTTACGACTGTACAAGACCATGGTTACCACTGTACAAGACCATAGTTACGACTGTACAAGACCATGGTTACGACTGTACAAGACCATGGTTACCACTGTACAAGACCATGGTTACGACTGTACAAGACCATGGTTACGACTGTACAAGACCATGGTTACCACTGTACAAGACCATGGTTACGACTGTACAAGACCATGGTTACGACTGTACAAGACCATAGTTACGACTGTACAAGACCATGGTTACGACTGTACAAGACCATAGTTACGACTGTACAAGACCATGGTTACGACTTTACAAGACCATAGTTACGACTGTACAAGACCATGGTTACGACTGTACAAGACCATGGTTACGACTGTACAAGACCATGGTTACCACTGTACAAGACCATGGTTACGACTGTATGGGTCCATGGTTACGACTGTACAAGACCATAGTTACGACTGTACAAGACCATAGTTACGACTGTACAAGACCATAGTTACGACTGTACAAGACCATAGTTACGACTGTACAAGACCATAGTTACGACTGTACAAGACCATGGTTACGACTGTACAAGACCATGGTTACGACTGTACAAGACCATGGTTACCACTGTACAAGACCATGGTTACGACTGTACAAGACCATAGTTACGACTGTACAAGACCATGGTTACCACTGTACAAGACCATAGTTACGACTGTACAAGACCATGGTTACAACTGTATGGGTCCATGGTTACGACTGTACAAGACCATGGTTACGACTGTACAAGACCATAGTTACGACTGTACAAGACCATGGTTACCACTGTACAAGACCATAGTTACGACTGTACAAGACCATGGTTACAACTGTATGGGTCCATGGTTACGACTGTACAAGACCATGGTTACGACTGTACAAGACCATGGTTACGACTGTACAAGACCATGGTTACGACTGTACAAGACCATAGTTACGACTGTACAAGACCATAGTTACGACTGTACAAGACCATGGTTACGACTGTACAAGACCATGGTTACGACTGTATGGGTCCATGGTTACGACTGTATGGGTCCATGGTTACGACTTGGTGAGGTGGTTGATGGAAGGGCTCTGAAAGGGAGCCATTGGTGGGATACGCTCCCGTTTGATGGCTTCAAAGCTTTTCTCCAAATTACATAAATGAACAATGCATCGCTGAGGCTCTGAAGGATCCACTAATCACCACAACAATAACTTCTTTCTGCAACTTCTTCATTGTCTGTGCTTTCATTGCTCTCATTATTTATAATGCCTCTCAATGATTATTACCTCCAACTTACTTATGTTTTTATTTGAAGGAAATAATTGACATCATTAAATAATAATAATAATAATAATAATAATAATAATAATTATTATTATTATTATTATTATTATTATTATTATTATTATTATTATTATTATTATTATTATTATTATTATTATTATTATTATTATTATTATTATTATTATTATTATTATTATTATTATTATTATTATTATTATTATTATTATTATTATTATTATTATTATTATTATTATTATTATTATTATTATTATTATTATTATTATTATTATTATTATTATTATTATTATTATTATTATTATTATTATTATTATTATTATTATTATTATTATTATTATTATTATTATTATTATTATTATTATTATTATTATTATTATTATTATTATTATTATTATTATTATTATTATTATTATTATTATTATTATTATTATTATTATTATTATTATTATTATTACTATTATTATTATTATTATTATTATTATTATTATTATTATTATTATTATTATTATTATTATTATTATTATTATTATTATTATTATTATTATTATTATTATTATTATTATTATTATTATTATTATTATTATTATTATTATTATTATTATTATTATTATTATTATTATTATTATTATTATTATTATTATTATTATTATTATTATTATTATTATTATTATTATTATTACTATTATTATTATTATTATTATTATTATTATTATTATTATTATTATTATTATTATTATTATTATTATTATTATTATTATTATTATTATTATTATTATTGTTATTATTATTATTATTATTATTATTATTATTATTATTATTATTATTATTATTATTATTATTATTATTATTATTATTATTATTATTATTATTATTATTATTATTATTATTATTATTATTATTATTATTATTATTATTATTATTATTATTATTATTATTATTATTATTATTATTATTATTATTATTATTATTATTATTATTATTATTATTATTATTATTATCATTATTATTATTATTTTTTTTTTTTTTTTTTTTTTTTGAATAATATTATCGATATTATTATTTTTATTATAATCATTATTTATTATTTATTTATTTATTTATTTTAAATAATTTTTTTAATTATCGATATTATTATTATCATTATTATTATTTTCTTCTCCATCATTATTATTATTACTCTATTTTATTTTTATATGATTTTTTTTTCTTTTTTTTCTTTTTTTTCTTTTTTTTATTTTTTTATTTTTTTATTTTTTTGTATCTTGCTTCTCCACGTTCTTATTTTTTTCTTCTCATAATAACTTCACCATCGCAGTCATTAATACTGTTCACTTTTAACAATAAATTTCATTAATTTTTTATTTCTTTTCAGTTCTGCGCTACACAAAGTCAATGGGTGATTAGTGATGGTGTGGTGTAATGACGGCAATTCTTCAGACTCACAACTCCAATAGCAACACTGAAGGCGGATAAAAATTGTTATTGAAATGTGCCTTCCCTTAAGCACTCTTCGCGGTTTGGTGACCGAAACTAATTGTCACTCATTCGGCAAGTCACAGGAGCCATTTGTTATATGTGGCCTGCCTTCGTTCGAGCAACGCATGTTGCACAATGGACCTTCCACTCTATCACACTTTAGCACAACAACACAATCTCACAATATTTTATTACAACGTTGTATCACGAAATTGTATCACAAGATTGTATCACAACATTGTATCACAACATTGTATCTCAACATTGTATCACAACATTGTATCACAACATTGTATCACCACATTGTATCACAACATTGTATCAGAACATTGTATCACAGCATTGTATTACAACATTTTATCACATCATTGTATCACAACATTGTATCACAAAATTTTATCACAACATTGTATCACAACATTGTATCACAACATTGTATCACAAAATTGTATCACAACATTGTATCACAACATGGTATCACAACATGGTATCACAACCTTGTATCACAACATTGTATCACAACATTGTATCACAACATTGTATCACAACATTGTATCACAACATTGTATCACAACATTGTATCACAACATTGTATCACAACATTGTATCACAACATTGTATCACAACATTGTATCACAACATTGTATCACAACATTGTATCACAACATTGTATCACAACATTGTATCCCGACATTGTATCACAACATTGTATCACCACATTGTATCACAACATTGTATCAGAACATTGTATCACAACATTGTATTACAACATTTTATCACATCATTGTATCACAACATTGTATCACAACATTGTACCACAACATTGTATCACAACATTGTATCACAACATTGTACCAAAAAATTTTATCACAACATTGTATCACAACATTGTATCACAAAATTGTATCACAACATTGTATCACAACATGGTATCACAACATGGTATCACAACCTTGTATCACAACATTGTATCACAACATTGTATCACAACATTGTATCACAACATTGTATCACAACATTGTATCACAACATTGTATCACAACATTGTATCACAACATTGTATCACAACATTGTATCACAACATTGTATCACAACATTGTATCACAACATTGTATCACAACATTGTATCACAACATTGTATCACAACATTGTATCACAACATTGTATTAAAACCTTGTATTACTCCACATATCACCTCACTACATTACTCTTCAAAGTCAATGTCACTATGATGTTTTTCGTAGTTCATTACACTAGAACACATAACACATTTATATAGCGAAGCACAATATACAATACAACCTCAAAATAAGTTTTGGTTGTTTGTAATATCAATTCCTTCATTCTTCGTTCAAGTTTGCTGAGAAGACACTGAACTTCATATCAGCAGTAAGTGCGAGGCAGGTTCAACATCCATTCCTGCAAAAAGCTCATTGAAGAAGCATGAAGAAGCTAGTGTGGGTTAAATTATTCGAGAATTTGAGTGGTGATAAAGCATTTGAGTGGTGATAAAGCATTTGAGTGGTGATAAAGCAGTTGAGTCATCGTGACCTGAAGACATAAATACAGCGGCAATAATAGCGACGTTAGAGTAGGCGTCGTGCACTGCAATTTTAGCAGTTTACGGCCTTGCTCTACTAAACGGTAGTGTCGACGCATGGAATGTATCTGGACCGCTAATCGACTGAATCTCTTTGCATTTTCTTTGTGAAGTCTTTCGAAAACCTGTAATTACGGTTTCAGTTCTAATCAAACTTATATAATCAGCCCTGCTCCAATGAACTTTCCAAGGCCTCAAATGCCCATTGAGAAAACTTCTAGTGCAATTTGATACGTTACCAGCCGAACCCAACATGAAGAAATCAACCGCTATGGCTAACGCTTAATAAAACAATGTTAACAACAACATCAACAACAATATTAACAACAACATCAACAAAAATATTAACAACAACACCAACAACAAAATCAACAACAATATCGACAACAATATCAACAACAACATCGACAACAACAACAACAAATCTATTATTACTCCTTCAAGAATCAGCACTGGAAACGACGAAGCCATTAGAAACACAAGCCCACTAGAAGCACATTTGGACACGAAAAAAGCAGTCTTGAAATATTATTCGTGTTGTTGTTGTTGTAGTTGTTATTGTTGTTGTTGCTGCGGTTGTAGCTGTTATCGCTGTTGTTGTTGATGTTGTTCCTTCTTTTAAGAATATTGTCAATTTGCCTATTTTGTTATTGATTTTGTTGTGGTTGTTGTTGTTGTGGTTTTTGTTGTTGTTGTTGTTGTTGTTGTTGTTGTTGTTGTTGTTGTTGTTGTTGTAATAGTTTAAGCGCCTAGAAAGAGTTTACAAATGCGCTGTAGGCGGTAGAGAATGGTTCACAGCTTCGCCAAAGAAAAACCGACTCCATGGCAGCAGCGGGCAGCTGCGAAGGCTGAGCATTTAAGCTAGAGGTGCTCAGCTGATTCGACTGTTTCCTCACAAAATCAAAAAAGGCCGGACTCTGTTTTTCTTGACGTTCAACCCTCGTTGGAGATTTGCTGCCCGCTTCTGAGCCTGAAGTAAGCGATCAGCTCTGCCTCAGTAGTAAATTTTAGTAGTAGTAAACTCACTTTATGGCAGCTAAGCCATAACCCATCAACCACTCTGCCTCAGTGGGAAAAATTTCTTGTCTTCAGCTACAACCATGCCAGCTCCACTGTTGCTGGTGCCATCCGTGGTGGAATCATTTGTTGTCATTGTTGTTATTGTTGTTATTATTGTTACTGTTATTGTTGTTATTATTGTTACTGTTATCGTTGTTATTATTATTGTTGTGAAAAGGCATGACAGATGAGACAAGAGTGGAAAGCAGTTTCCAAGCGACGTCATCCGCCTATTGCTTACAAGGCGCAGCGAAGAGCACTTACGTCACGCAGGTTACGCAAGCGACTCAGGTGCTCTCTCATCGGGACAGGGCCCTTTGAGGTACGGAAGTGAGCCTGGTGTGGAAGGGCTTCTGTGCGTTAATTAGGAAGTACTCTTAGTATTATTATTTCGTTTTATTTTTATTCTTCTTTTTAATATTATTCTTATTATTTTTTTTAATATTATTCTTATTATTCTTCTTAATATTATTCTTATTATTCTTCTTAATATTATTCTTATTATTCTTCTTAATATTATTCTTATTATTCTTTTTAATAATATTACTTTTAATATAAATTCTCTTTCTTCTTTTCAATAATTTATTTTTTTAATTTTTTAAAATATAATAATTACTTTTATTATTAGATAATGAGTGTACAATTTGTTATAGCGCTCAATTTGAAAACTAGGTTTCCTCAGAGGCGCCTAAATTATTAAATAATATTTTCGTTTTTTTTAATTGTTTTAATAATAATAATAATAACAATAATAATTTTATTATTATTATTATTATTATTATTATTATTATTATTATTATTATTATTATTATTATTATTATTCTTATTATTATTATTATTATTATTATTATTATTATTATTATTATTATTATTATTATTATTATTATTATTATTATTATTATTATTATTATTATTATTATTATTTATATTATTATTATTATTATTATTATTATTATTATTATTATTATTATTATTATTATTATTATTATTATTATTATTATTATTATTATTATTATTATTATTATTATTATTATTATTATTATTATTATTATTATTATTATTATTATTATTATTATTATTATTATTATTATTTATATCAGTATTAATGCATTCGTTTCGGTTTTTGTTTAAAAAATCTTATACTAAAATAATTTTCCAATGAAAACAAAATACAAATAGCTTGTTATTGCCTTTGAAATATCAACACTCGTTGTTACCGTTATTACTGTTGTTAACATTGTTATTATTATTAACATTATTATTATTATTATTATTATTATTATTATTATTATTATTATTATTATTATTATTATTATTATTATTTTTATTATTTTTTTTTTTTTTATTATTATTATTAATATTATTATTATTATTAACATTATTATTATTATTAACATTATTATTATTATTAACATTATTATTATTATTATTGACATTATTATTAATATGAACATTATTAATATTTTTAAAATTCTTTTTAAAAATAACATCAATAGTTTGATTGAAAAATGGTTTAGTTCCGAAGAGATCTCAAACTAACGAGAGCGAGTGGAGAGGTGTGGAAGGACAGTCGAGGCGATCAATCAAAGGAACCTCTTCAGCCCGCAGGACTTGGCAGTCAAGCAGCCATTCAAACATCCTCCAATCAGCCTTTAATCGAACTTCCAAACCGACGGCAAAAACCTCAAAACAATTGCGAACAATACATCAAAGAGGTCCATTGTGACGTGTCCTTGTGCGTATATGTGCGTATGTGTGCGTATGTTTGTGTGTGTGTGTGTGTGAGTGTGTGTGTGTGTGTGTGTGTGTGTGTGTGTGTGTGTGTGTGTGTGTGTGTGTGTGTGTGCGTGTGTGCGTGTGTGCGTGTGTGTGTGTGTGTGTGTGTGTGTGTGTGTGTGTGTGTGTGTGTGTGTGTGTGTGTGTGTGTGTGTGTGTGTGTGTGTGTGTGTGCACTAGTGCATGCCTGCATGAGGGAGTGCACTAATGCGGTCGACTGCAAGACAAAAGCCTCATCGATTCGAGAGGGGAAGTGATTTGAATTTCTAGAATTCCCCTTTCTGTTCTCTCGCCTCTGATGCGGAACCACAAGCACAAGCTGGAAGCTTCTTACTCCGACAAGACACTGGTCTATGAGCTTCCCTGAACCATGCCACAGGAGATTTCAACTCTATATGTTTATGACGTTTGCCTTTTTGGTTTTATCCGACTTGTAAGGATTAGTTACACTTTGATGAAGGCTGGAAAGTATGTGAAACAAAAAAGGTTCTGAACTGTAGTGCACTGTAAGTTAAATGCGGTAAAAATAAGATTTGAATACAATACAAAAACAATAAAAATTCAATGCAAGTTTAATACAAATTCAATAAAAATAAAATTCAAAAAATGTATAAATACAATACAAATAATGTATAAATACAATACAATACAAATAAAGTGAACACTCAATACAGAGCTAGTGAAAAATAATAAAAAAAACATTGAAAACGGCTCAAATAAAAACAAAAATAAAAAACACAGTGAAAATACAATTCAAGTACAAGAAACAAGTGAAAAAGTGAAATAACATACAATACAAGGAAATACAAACGGCCGGATTGTTAGAGGGCTGGTGCATAAGTTAGTTACGAGGGCGATTATGGGGCCTAACAGTAAGGCTGTCTGGTCTGAGTGGCTCCAGGCAGATCCTCTCTTTGAAGGTGTAAACTTCGATCATTGACAATCGAATATCTTCAATAAAGTATTGCTTCGGTTGAATATTCTTTTCAGAAGCCATTTGAACACGCACTTAAGAGAAGAATAATTTAAAGGAGAAATCTTGTGTATTGATGGATATATGGTGGTGTTTAAAGTGTCTGAGGCGTAATTGACGAAATAAAATGAAATAAATAAACTTGAAAAATAAAATTAATGAATTTAAAAATTAATTATTATTATATTAAAACTAAAATAAAATAAAAAGGTTTAAAATGTATTTATATGAGAATTAGTTTGGTAAATTTAATTGAATCTAGAGAAGATAAAGCTCTTCTGAGTGAAGGGGAGTGGAATGGAGAAGATGGATTTCGAATCAATTCCGAACCTTCAGGTCTTCTCAACACAAGCATCAGTTATCGAGTGCAAGGCCCACAAAGAGTGCCACAGAACACTGCCATCTTCCCGGCGTTTGCCTCTGAACGTCTGCGATATAGTGAATGGAGACGTGACCCATGAGAGCATTCAAAAACATCTGTAGGCGATTATGATAATGGTTGGCGGGATGGCGGGGTGGTGAATGGACGAAGAGTCAAAGATGCCTGGTGCACTGGTAGGCACACAAGCGGGGTACGAATTTATGGTCCCGCTGCATTGTTCAGTGTGACTTTATGGCACCAAAACGCTTCTTGCTTCTCTGCTTCGTTGTGTGGGGGCATTGTGTTGGGATGATTTATGCGTGTACACTTGTTAATGGCCATCTTTCTCGAAAGCACTCGATTTGTCTGGGCGACGTTCTTAATAGGAGCGGGCAGGTGGAGTTGCTTGACAAATTAAAGAACTATAGACCACAATGGCAACCCTGATCTGAGATAAATGGCCCAAGAACAGAATCCAGATGGAAGGGGGCCGGTCCAACAAAGTACAGGCAGCGTCAAAGACATCCTTCGCAGAAGGCTCACAGCGTGGCACCTTTGTGGAGAGGTGTCTCTTGATTGAGGGCAAATTAGAAATGTTTAAAAGTTGTCAAGTTAGAATTAATTGAATACATGATCTTTCATTCACGCAGACACAATGCATCTTCAAGTAGGCGTACAGATGTCTTTAGCGCCAACAAAAGGTGCATGTGAGGAAGCCAATTATAGAAGAGTCAACCATTTAATCCTTCAAAAACCATACACCCACCGCCCTCCGCCATCTAAGTCCTGATTGAAAACCCGAGCTTAAGCTGTGCAAACATCGAAACTCGATCCAACTGATTCCAAAGGAACCCAACTGTAGTGTTTCGCTTGGCACCTGCTGGAAGTCTTTGATAGATATTGTATTCAATTATTTTTAATGGAATAGCAAATTCGATTCGAAATAAACTTCATTTTTGCGACTTAAAAATCACGTTTAATTATGCAAATCACAACCGTGTTAAACGTGATTTCATGCAGTCACATCGCTTCAGATGCTTGAGGGGTTGTGAAGGACCCCTTGAAAGCTGTAATCTTATCTAACTCTGCTGTGCCTGTGAAGCTACGAATCGCAATTATTAGCGAAGTTGAGTAAGGTGACACAGAATGTGATCAGAAGGGTGTCATGACTGGGTGCATTACACCGAGAATGACCGTAGATGTAGAGGAAAGTTAATAATCGGCTTTTGTGTCCCAAATGCGTGCTTGAGGTGTAGTGTGGCAATCGCTAGAGGCCGTGATAGGGCACATAAGAGAACTGAAAGTTTTGACTTCAAAGGCACTGCATTCAGTGGGCTGACATTCATGAAGTCAACGCCAGGCGGTCGTGCCAATTTGAGTTGGGACTGTGCGAGTTAGTGTAGGGAAACGGCATTTTGAAAGTACGAGTAAAATCCGTAATTGTAGGTTAGGCTAACAACAAACGAGAGTCTAATTGTTACTCTGCAGTAACTTAACAAATGAGGGTCAAAATGTGTTATTAGTTTGATAGCGAAACGATCGCAAATAATTTTATTGCTCCTTTCAATTAGTTCTGATAATTAATAATTAAAAAGCAAGAGTGGAAAATCAAACGTAAATAGATTAAACATGCCGACGCTGCCCTGTAGACTGCAGAGGACCCGGAGGATTTGGGTGGGTTTGAGGAGTCTGGTCCTAAAGCCACTTCACCGCCTACCCAGTCTGCTGTTGACCCAGCTTGGCGCATAATCGTTCGGTAAACACGTCTTTCCAAATAATTGTACTCAGCTCGTTTGAGCTTCGCCGCAATCCCCTCGTGTTTGCCCGCTTGAATCATTCACTTTTGAGTCATTTGCCAAGTATTGCTTCTTAACACACAAGCGTACATGACACACAGCGTACATGGCACACAAACGTACATAACACACAAGCGTACATGACACACAAGCGTACATGACAGATAAATTCAGATACATGAATGCACACAACATACTCAAATTAACCACAAACACAAACGCACATAACTAATCGCCACATATGAATGTGTAAATTTCACAGATATTAAAAAAGCACTCGATACACTTGAAACGATGCCTCGTAGTACTGACAAAAAAACAATTAGACAACATTTGAAACACAAACAACAAAAACACTAAAAAACACAAACCACAAAAAACATACCACAAAAAACACCACACGACTCACACACACATCAAAACAACTGTACAACTCGCCAAAAGTTATGATCGTCAACACCTGCACAAACGAAAAAGCTCAAAATTTCACGCATAAGACAACAAAAAATATCACACACATTAAACGAAAGGTCACAAAAGCCCACACTGGAACAACAACCACGCATATTAGACAACAACCACACAAACGGCTGAAACAACACACAGAAGAACAGCCATCAAAGTCCTACACATTAAACAACAATCAGAATGAATGAAACAACTAAACTACTAAAGCTCTTGAGAACACAACCACAGAACTCACACACAAACTATCAAACACACACAAACTACCAAACACACACAAACTACCAAACACACACAAACTACCAAACACACACAAACTACCAAACACACACAAACTACCAAACACACACAAACTACCAAACACACACAAACTACCAAACACACAAGCTTCCTCACATATTCCACGATTAACAAAAAAAACTCACATAGATAAAACAACAAATAACACTACCTACACACACATAAGAAACAACTACACAACTCACACACAAAAAACTAAAAAACACAAACGTCAAACAACTACCACAACGTGAACACATGAACACAAACACACACCTAGCACATAAAACAACAAACATACAACTCATACACACATGAAACGACAACCACAACAACTACAACTGACTCAAACATAATAAAAAACAAAACTGGCACAAAACAACAACAAAAACTGACACACACAACAACAAACACAAAACTGACACACAACAACAAACACAAAACTGACACACAACAACAAACACAAAACTGACACACAACAAACATAAAACAACAAAGCGACAAAGATGCGACAAACACGCAAGACACATATATACCCCTTGAGACACTCCACTGATACATGCAGCTCCTCCGATTACCTCTAATTGCGGCAGATTCTTCACACAATAGACTGCTCACATCTCGCCAGTTATGCTACATTCCACCAGCCAACGGAATTTTTTTATATCTGTCACTTTTCGTGTATGTAAGTGTGTGTGTGCATGCAGTTGTGTGTGTGTGTGTGTGTGTGTGTGTGTGTGTGTGTGTGTGTGTGTTTGTGTGTGTGTTTGTGTGTGTGTGTGTGTGTGTGTGTGTGTGTGTGTGTGTGTGTGTGTGTGTGTGTGTGTGTTTGTGTGTTTGTGTGTGTGTGTGTGTGTGTGTGTGTGTGTGTGTGTGTGTGTGTGTGTGTGTGTGTGTGTGTGTGTGTGTGTGTGCGTGCGTGTGCATGCAGTTGTGTGTGTGTGTGGGTATATACAGCCGTGAGTGGGTGGATTCATGTTTTGATGTGTAAATACGTTTAATTCTTGATGTATCGAGATGAGATGTGTTTTTTTGAAATTTGAAAGGAGTAGAGTGTCGTAAGGAACGGGAATCTCGAATCATAACGCATTGTTTCCAAGTAAATAACAACGAAAGACACGAAAAGTGGAAAAATTTAAATTTAAAAATGAAATAAAAAAATTTTAAAAATCAAATAACAATGAAAAAAGCAATGAAAAGAACCACTAACATTCGTATGAGCAGTTCCAGCGCGCACTCCACAAGCAAGCGTTGAACCCACACTGGTAGCTCATAGTGGAACACATTTGAACATTGATATGAAGACACATACATACAAACGCACAGACATACATATATAATTAATATGAAAGTACATACAAACGCCCATACATACATATACATGGACAATAAACGCACGTATTTATATGTTCTCGGCAGGTGTTCCAGAGGAGATTACATAGG
Organism: Branchellion lobata; assembly: GCA_947562095.1. Classification (NCBI taxonomy): domain Eukaryota; kingdom Metazoa; phylum Annelida; class Clitellata; order Hirudinida; family Piscicolidae; genus Branchellion; species Branchellion lobata. Next base: position 834,478 of record OX387250.1, read on the forward strand.
CAGATAAGGAAGGAAGCAGACGGTGTGTGGAAACCTCCATAAACCGTCACAAATTCGCAACAGACCACATGCTGCCTTGAATAACTCTGGTTTACAGAGGGCTTTGAACGAATGAAAATTTGAGAATATTATAAAGAAATTTTAATTTTTTTTATTTATTTTTTATTCTTATCTAATGTTTTTATATTTGAAATTTATTCATTTTTTACAAAAAAAATTAAAAAAATTCAGTGAAACAAAAAAGATCGTAAATGCTGAAGCAAAACGGCTGAGAAAAGAATGAAATTGAGAAAGGATTTTGAATTTCAGTGGTGTGACGATCTGATTTGCTAGATGTTTCGAGAGCGCCAAGTGGGAGGAGGAGGCTAACAAAAGAAGACATGTGTGTGTCTTTTTGTCTTCAATCCTGCAGGGCCGTGAGAAAACGCCGAGGATACCATTGAGCTTGCGTCTCTTTGTCCGTCTCTGTGTGTCTCTTTGTCTTGCTGTCTCTGAGATATGCAGAAATGTTTGTGAGTGTGTATGCGTACTTCTGTTTGTGTGTTGTGTGTGTGTGTGTGTGTGTGTGTGTGTGTGTGTGTGTGTGTGTGTGTGTGTGTGTGTGTGTGTGTGTGTGTGTGTGTGTGTGTGTGTGTGTGTGTGTGTGTGTGTGTGTGTGTGTGTGTGTGTCTGTGTGTGTGTGTGTGTGTGTGTGTGTGTGTTTATTTTTTTTTGTTTGTTTGTGTGTGTATATCTGTATGTAATCGAACAAGAGATGGCTTTCTCAAAAGTAGATTTTATTTCTATTATTTTAAATTTTTTAAATTTTTTTTTTAAATGAGAAAAAGACGAAAGAAATGCTGGATTTGATAGAGGAGCAGAAGAATGTGTAAAGCAAGCAAGAATGGAAGAAGAAAGAAGAGAATGGAAGAAGAAGGAAGAGAATGGAAGAAGAAGGAGAGGAGAGGAGAGATCGGAGCAGAAGGAGGAGAGGAGAAATGAAGAGAGACCGACATGGTAAGAAGCAGATGGAGAAGCAGTTGTACCTTTGTGGCAACACACATGAGACCGGAGAAACAGCGATTATGAAGAAATCTCCTCAGTATTATAGCATAATAAGTGACCATAACAACAAAGTAACTTCAAAATTATAATACTCTATAAAAATATCCGTTTTTGTTTTTTTTATTTTGTAGAAAATTGTTATCTTCTCATTAAAATGATTTAAAAACTATAAAATAGAGATGTCAATAATAATAATAAATAATTTGATGATGACAAACTATGTTATTTTATACAAAAACAATTCAATAAATAATAAAATTAAATAAATTTTATATTAAAACAATAATAATAATAACAATAATAATAATAATAATAATAATAATAATAATAATAATAATAATAATAATAATAATAATAATAATAATAATAATAATAATAATAATAATAATAATAATAATAATAATAATAATAATAATAACAATAATAATAATAATAATAATAATAATAATAATAATAATAATAATAATAATAATAATAATAATAATAATAATAATAATAATAATAATAATAATAATAATAATAATAATAATAATAATAATAATAATAATAATAATAATAATAATAATAAAAATAATAATAATAATAATAATAATAATAATAATAATAATAATAATAATAATAATAATAATAATAATAATAATAATAATAATAAAAATAAAAATAATAATAATAATAATAATAATAGTAGTAGTAATAATAATACAGACTAGTTTTTGCACCAATTTATCATAATGTAGCGATAAATTCACAAAAGCGCGTAATTATTATTGAAGTTGTGGACGAGAGTTATGACCTTTTCATTGTAAACAACATTTATTTACTCCCTTCATAAAATCGCATATCTCTTATTTTGAATTGAATAAAAAACCTTTTATTATTTTTTTATTTTTACCATAAAATGTTAAATAAAAAATTCCCACACACGATTCCATATATATTGGCTATATTGTATAGAGAGAAGCAAGCATAGCTAAATTGCATAGTGAAGAATGTGCCGACATCTGTCCATCAGATGTCCAACATACCTAGTGGAGGACAGGTGGAAAAATGAATGGGAGACATAATTTGAATTGATGGATTGATGGTGAAGGAGGAAAATGGATGAGTGAGGGAATGTAAGATAGAAGTGAATGAATTGATGTACGCTGGATTGGGTTGAATGAGTTAAAGTGTACGAAAGATGAAAGTAATGAGGGAGAAACGAAAGCAACAGTGAACGATTTAAAAATTGTATGAACGAATGAATGAATTGAAAGAGGAGGAAGAATGAATGAAGAAGGAGTGAGTGAAGAATTGTTATGTAGTAGCACCTGGGTGGATGAATGGTCAATGAGTAGGCGAGTGAATAAGAGAACGAGTGTTTACGTAACCAGAAGAGTGGTGAAGAGACAACAGTCAGGGACAGAGACAGAGCAGAAAGGCGGGAAAAATAACTTGGTTTTCAGGTGACTTTGCCATCAATCAAAGCCACATGTGTCTCTTCTGCGGCAGCCACACAAGCTGCAGCTGGCCGCGGTGGCCACACACACTGCAGCCGCACAAGCTGCAGCTGGCCGCGGTGGCCACACACACTGCAGCCGCACAAGCTGCAGCTGGCCGCGGTGGCCACACACACTGCAGCCGCACAAGCTGCAGCTGGCCGTGGTGGCAATGAATAATGTCTTCAAGGGGACCTAACGTGAACAAATTGATGCATCACCTTGAAAGGCCTTTGTTCACAGGCATGCCCATGTCATATTTATTTGCGTTGTTAGCTTCATTGAACGTATGATCACTATGTCTCTCAAGGAACATGAAAATAAAAAGGAATGATAAGAAAAAAAACAAAAAAAAGAAAAAATAATAAAAATAAATTAAAAAAAAGAAAAATGAATAAAAATAAAAAACTAAAAAAATCTTTATTATTATTATAAATAATAATGATAATAATAATGATAATGAAAAAATTGAAAATAAAATAATAATAATAATAATAATAATAATAATAATAATAATAATAATAATAATAATAATAATAATAATAATAATAATAATAATAATAATAATAATAATAATAATAATAATAATAATAATAATAATAATAATAATAATAATAATAATAATAATAATAATAATAATAATAATAATAATAATAATAATAATAATAATAATAATAATAATAATAATAATAATAATAATAATAATAATAATAATAATAATAATAATAATAATAATAATAATAATAATAATAATAATAATAATAATAATAATAATAATAATAATAATAATAATAATAATAATAATAATAATAATAATAATAATAATAATAATAATAATAATAATAATAATAATAATAATAATAATAATAATAATAATAATAATAATAATAATAATAATAATAATAATAATAATAATAATAATAATAATAATAATAATAATAATAATAATAATAATAATAATAATAATAATAATAATAATAATAATAATAATAATAATAATAATAATAATAATAATAATAATAATAATAATAATAATAATAATAATAGTACAAAAAAAATAAACAGATGATTGATTAAACAAAATAATAATTCTTATTAATCAGTCATTTATTAATTAATTCCAGTACTTCTAGAGAATTATTGCGTACGTGCACGTGCACACTAGCGTGAACGAAGAAGTTATAAAAATAAATTAAATAAAAACACGAAGGTACATCTCTTTTTTTGGCACTCGAGACGTTTGATTGGGGGCCCTCAAGTCCATTAACTCTTGGCAATCTTGAAGACTAGAAAAATGATAACAATAAAAACAAAAATAACAACGACAATAATAAATAAACAAATAATAATAATAAAATAATAATAATAATAATAATAATAATAATAATGATAATAATAATAATAATAATAATAATAATAATAATAATAATAATAATAATAATAATAATAATAATAATAATAATAATAATAATAATAATAATAATAATAATAATAATAATAATAATAATAATAATAATAATAATAATAATAATAATAATAATAATAATAATAATAATAATAATAATAATAATAATAATAATAATAATAATAATAATAATAATAATAATAATAATAATAATAATAATAATAATAATAATAATAATAATAATAATAATAATAATAATAATAATAATAATAATAATAATAATAATAATAATAATAATAATAATAATAATAATAATAATAATAATAATAATAATAATAATAATAATAATAATAATAATAATAATAATAATAATAATAATAATAATAATAATAATAATAATAATAATAATAATAATAATAATAATAATAATAATAATAATAATAATAATAATAATAATAATAATAATAATAATAATAATAATAATAATAATAATAATAATAATAATAATAATAATAATAATAATAATAATAATAATAATAATAATAATAATAATAATAATAATAATAATAATAATAATAATAATAATAATAATAATAATAACGATGATGATGATGATGAAAAAAAAGAAGAAAAAGAGGAAGAATAAGAAAACGACGGTTGAGGCAGAGGAGGACGAGAAAGCTGTTTGTAGTATTTTAAGAAGTGTATAAGAAATACCAGACTGATAAGCCCTTCTGGAGGATTATAAAGGAAGTCAACGAAAGAGATGTGCTGATCACAGGATGTCGAAGAGCATACGAAAGAGAAGAGCAAGCGTTGATACGATTGTACATTGAGACGAATAAAAAGGCAGAGTCATTAAAAAGGCATAGACTTGAAGCGACTCCAACCTTTATGTTGGCTCACGCCTCGTGAAGGCGCAATAACGTGGGGCGATCTCATGAATGGGTATTCTAACGGTGTCACGCTACTTCGGTACCCTTTGAGTTAATTGTGCCTAATCGTCGTGACCTGCGTATACGTGAGTCTATCACGCCGTTGTGTGCGGCGTACGCAACGGTGTGAAAGTTTACGAGCCTCCGTAGCTACATTTTGGTCACGTATTATTCCTGGTACGTCGTAGTTGGTAGTGGCCCCAGCGGGATGTTGAGGGGGTGGTGAGGCATGACGGCTAATGTATGTGAGGATGACGCACATACGTTAACAAGTTATCACTGATGCAGATTCAACAGTGGCCTCGAAACTCTACGGGGTTAATGCCACTATAATAATATCCATGTTTGTATTGTATTGTATTGTATTGTATTGTATTTTATTGTATTATATTGTATTGTATTGTATTGTATTGTTTTGTATTGTATTGTATGTATTGTGTTGTATTGTATTGTGTTGTATAGTATTGTATTGTATTGTATAACAGTGGGCTGAAGTTTTGAAGGATTGTTGATCATCACGGTTATGGTTATAAACGTCCTGATTAGATCAGCTTAACCACGATGACGCCGATAAACCAGAGAATGGGGTTGCAACATGGTGCTAAACTCAGATATTTTTTTGAGTTAAAAAACCAGAAAAGATAATCTCGTTGCAACTGCCATGACTTGGAGTGTATATTCTCATCGTCCTAAATCAAAGTGCAGTTGACAAATGGGAGGACCTGAATTAAATTGCCAATTGACTCTTATTGTTAATGCAACTCTGGTTCGGGCATGATTTAAGTTGGGTGAGTTAGTTCTTCTAACTCAACTCCACCATCCAACCTCTTAAGCCCTCTTCGACTCCTTCCACCACTTCCCAAGTGCTATTCGAGTTAATTTATGAGCTGTTAAACGCAACACCGCAACATTGCAACATTTCCAACATTGCGGCATAAAAGCGGCGTGTATGATGTTGCACATGGTTTTAAAGTTATCACAAACGTTTGAACGTTACCAAGGTGGAGTAAGGTAAAATCAAAATTTTATTAATTCACACACTCGCATGCCACTATGACCTCATAATAGGGCCTATTAGGCTTTAATATTAAATTAAAACCCATTTATTAATAATTGTTATTTAATTATTATATCAACAACACCAACAGCAAGACGAATAATAATAATAATAATAATAATAATAATAATAATAATAATAATAATAATAATAATAATAATAATAATAATAATAATAATAATAATAATAATAATAATAATAATAATAATAATAATAATAATAATAATAATAATAATAATAATAATAATAATAATAATAATAATAATAATAATAATAATAATAATAATAATAATAATAATAATATAAATAATAATAATAATAATAATAATAATAATAATAATAATAATAATAATAATAATAATAATAATAATAATAATAATAATAATAATAATAATAATAATAATAATAATAATAATAATAATAAAAATAATAATACTTTCAATAGATGTAAGTGTCACCATATGAAGCAATCTATAGTCCATAACACCCCGATATAAAGGACCGTAATGACAATATAACACAATGTATGTAAGAGTCATGACAGGCGAATGCATTGTGTTTGATTCCCAAGCCTCGTCGATCAAATTCCTTCACGTGCGTTTCACATCGATTTGATCACGTACATATGTTCACACACAAACACCCACAAAAGAAACACACACACAAAGACAGGCAGCAAGACATTTAGCCACACACGTACATACACTCGCTCACACACCTATAATCACATATACACACAAACAAAATACATCCCAACATACAATGAGTATACATACAAACAAACAAAAAAAACTAAACTCACAAACAAATAAAGTAAATCCAAACACATGTACAAACAAAAGCAGACACACACACACACACACACACACACACACACACACACACACACACACACACACACACACACACACACACACACACACACACACACACACACACACACACACCCACACCCACACACCCACACACACACACACACACGCACACACACGCACACACACACACACACACACACACACACACACACACACACACAAACACACGGCGGGAATTTATGCATATTAATAGATTCATATACATCTATATCTCATACAGTCCGTCCATACTGGATTATCTGGTGACATTTAGAATGACGAGAATGAATAAAATAATCATCCTGAGGGACTCCCACAAACAACCTCCTTTGTGATCGAGCTTCGCGACTCCTTCGCAATTTTTGGCTCCATTCGTCCCACGTCTCAACAGGCACAAGAAGATTTTTTAACGGTCTTATTGACTCGCCGCTTAAAAATTCATACTTGTATTTTTGTTGCAAGCTTCTAAGGCTAGTGGACTGTGCCAATGGGTGAGAGGGCCCAATGGTGAATGTTAGGAGTCTACAGTGCATTCGTGTAGACTCCAGTGCAGTGTAGATTTTAATTAATAATAATTTAAAGGTTTGATAAGGCCTTGAGAGGTAAAAGAAGAAAAAATATGAAAATGAAGAAGAAGAAGAAGAAGAAGGAAAAGAAAAAAAAAGAAGAAGAAGGAAAAGAGAAAGAAGAAGAAGAAGAAGAAGAAGAAGAAAAGGAAGAAAAAGAAGAAAAAGAAGAAAAAGAAGAAAAAGAAGATGATGATGATAAAAACAAGAATGTCTAGAAGGCTCCATGGTGAGCAACAAAGTTCCTAATAGCTAAAGCCTATTGACTGCTGTCGCCTTGTATGGTATAACGGTGTTGAAGATTGCTTCTTTTTCCACCCATGAAACAACTGCTGCTATGCTCTCATTTCTATGTCTGTTAGTTACGATTTATATACAAATATATACGACATATCCCATTATATGCAATAAAATTATAGTAAATTGAAATAATAAACTTTCACTCGAATAATAATCTTTGTGTTTGTTGCGTGGTGACATTGGAATAAACCGTAACTTAATAATCAGGCTCTCTTTACCCAAATTAATTCAAACATTTTTCAAAAGTTTCAGCCAAATAAACGGGTGCTAAGTAATAAACCAACTCTACTTTTAACTTTTCGCACTTGCACAAGCACTCGTTAATGAGTCGTCAGCAGTGTAACAGAACCACCATACTGGCAGGAAAGCCTTTGTGTTATGGGGTGGTTGTGGCGTTGGCGGCAGAAGAAAAGTAGTGGTTATAGCGCCAGGCGTGGCTTCTTTGGCGGCAAGGTTGATGTTGTTGTTGTTGTTGTTGACGTTGTTGTTGATGTTGTTGTTGATGTCGTTGTTGATGTTGTTGTTGATGTTGTCGTTGTTGTTGATGTTGTTGATGTTGTTGTCGTTGTTGTTGTTGATGTTGTTGATGTTGTTGTCGTTGTTGTTGTTGATGTTGTTGTCGTTTTTGTTGATGTTGTTGTTGATGTTGTTTTTGTTGTTGTTGATGTTTTTGTCATTGTTGTTGATGTTGCTGCTGTGTTTATTCTTAAGAGGAGCTAAATGTCCAGGCTGTTAGTCATGGACGTTCAGAATTGTGTTGTTTAAATGAAATAGTGGAGAAGTTTGTGTAAGAATATGGGCATGAAAAAATGAAAGATGGAATGAATGAAGTAATGAAAGAATGAAAGAAGGAAGGAAGAAAAGAAGGAAAGAAGAATGATGTTTGAAAATGAGTTTTGATGGCCAAGTTTTCCAGTTGTGGTAGAAGCACCGAGAGATTGCAATTCATTCAAAAAGTTGCGTTGTTGGCTGTAGAGAAAGAGGCCTACGGAATTCCTGAAAAGGAGATAAGCATCGTCCAAATTCAGCAAAAACATTGTGAACTGCAGTCGGTCGTTGATGTTTGAAGGTGGTGGTGATGGTGATTATGAAGAAGGAAATAATAAATGAGAAGAAAAAGATGATTATGTTAATGAAGTTGCTAATTAAGATGATGGAAGCGATGAATGATAAGATTGAGAAGGGCTCTCAGGCTAGTGCAATGTTAATCTGCAAGTGAAGAGTGTGGTGGGCGGGCATGCCGATGAAAAGGAAGGAGGAAGGAAGGAAGAAGGAAGGAAGGAGGAAGGAAGAAGGAAGGAGGAAGGAAAGAGGAAGGAAGGAGGAGGGAAGGAGGAAGGAAGGAGGAAGGAAGGAGGAAGGAAGGAGGAAGGAAGGAGGGAGGAAGGAGGAAGGAAGGAGGAAGGAAGGAGGAAGAAAGGAGGAAGGAAGGAGGAAGAAAGGAGGAAGGAAGGAGGAAGGAAGGATGAAGGAAGGAGGAAGGAAGAAGGAAGGGAGGAAGGAAAGAGGAAGGAAGGAGGAGGGAAGGAGGAAGGAAAGAGGAAGGAAGGAGGAAGGAAGGAGGAAGGAAGGAGGGAGGAAGGAGGAAGGAAGGAGGAAGGAAGGAGGAAGAAAGGAGGAAGGAAGGAGGAAGGAAGGATGAAGGAAGGAGGAAGGAAGAAGGAAGGGAGGAAGAAGGAAGGAAGGAGGAAGGAAGGAAGGAAAGAAGAAGGAAGGAGGAAGGATGGAGGAAGGAAGGAGGAAGAAAGGAAGGAGGAAGGAATGAAGGAGGAAGGAAGGAAGAAAGGAAGGAAGAAAGAATGATTAATATAAAAAGAAAAAAGAAAAAAAGAAGGAGTGAGACAAAAAAGAGTAAAAAATGAAGAGATAAAAAACGAAGGATTTATATTATTTCTGTTTATGTGGACAATAGAAAGGAAAGAAGGATGAAGGAAGGAAAGAAACGCGTTTTCAGTTGAAGCTCCTCTCGAAATGCTCAATAGATTCAAGAAAGTTTGTAAGGTTGATCTGTCTCATGCTTCGAAAATCAACTCTCATTCAATTGACTGTCTCTCATTTCAAACTGGTGCCATTAGAAATTTAAAAAATAAAATTTAAAGAAAGATATTGAAATCCTTAAAAATAGCAGACGTCTGTGGGACCACAGGCAAGACTAGACACCTTAAAAGGCTATTTTGCTAATGTCAGCATTAAATAATCCCCAAGAGAAACTCTTAGACTCATAAACTAGAAGCTGAAGTGGCAGCTTAGAAAATAATTGTATTTGAATGGTAAAAAATCTTATAGAACCACGCAGCTAGGCCTTTATGCGAGTGCAATGCGATACAATACAAAAACGAATATTATTATAGTGGCATTAACTCCGTAGAGTTTCGAGGCCACTCAGTATATAACAATATTCTTTCGCTTTGGAGCAATGAAACATCTATTTACACAGCATTTTTAATTGTACTGAAATTAAATGAATAAATAATTATGCGTTTCCGAACACTCCTACTTTCTCTGAACGCTATGCCACCACCCCGAACCACGCTAGTGGCATAACTTTCTCATGATAAAAACACAAACATTGTGTGAAAAAAAGACCCAAAAGGGCTGTCATTGTTTTTTTTTCTTCGAAACTAAAGCGGTATCTTAACATCTGTTGCCTTCATTGCCACTTCTGTAGCTTTGTTGCTACGTTTGTGTGCCTCACTCTTCCTATGCCTCATCGTTTATATTATTTCCAGTTTATGTGGATAATGTTGCTGTTGTTTTATTTTGTTAGCACTGTTGTTGTTGTTGTTTTCATATATTTTTTGTTGTTTTCTTTGTTGCTGGAATTTTCTTTGTAAAACACGTTGTATTTGAGATGTTGGCCGTTGGTTGTCACTGTTGTAAGCTTCCTCATTGTTCATTTTTTCATAACGATCGCATAGTTACACAACTAAGACAAACACTTAGCCAGTGGTGCAAGCGGCGTAGCCAGAGATATGCAGCATGCATTCTCAAGACTCATTCTCATCATTTCTTTGCCTGAAAACACCTGCTCCCTTCTCATTGGTTGGAGCTCAATCACGTGCGACGTGGCCGATGAGTATATAAGTCGCACACGTCGCATTGTGGGAATTATTTTTGCTGCACATTCTTGTTGTCCTCGTTGTTCCCACATATTTAATTAAGCTACGATAATCGAACTTTTTTTAAGCCGAGCGAAAAAAATCAAATTTTTTTCCAAACAAAAGTGCCTTTAAACCTCGACGCAATGGTGTCATTTCTGAACAACGAGAAGAGAAGAGAAGTGAGGGAGACCTCGAAGCTTCGAGAAGATTCCAGCCCCTTTGGCAATCCATTCAACCCCATCAACAGCCCCCCAACACCTCTCAACAGCCCTTCGAGCGAGTTCAAGAGGAGAATGTTGACTGGTGACAGAGTAGCCAGGAAGTACAGATTGGCAGCTGTCAAGCGACTCGAATACCGACGTCTCAAGGCCATCGTTCCTGCCGTCGCCAAAAAAAAAACAGTTTCAAAGGTTGGTGTCGTCTCCGTTCGTTGTCTTCGTGCTTTTTTCCTTCAGTTAACTCTCCAATGAGAAAAGGATGTAGATTAGTTTCAATGTTATTGGGATAAGGCTTAAAATGATTAATTTTAAGTCCCAATCGCGACAATTTAAAAACGATAAAATAGTCGATGTTGTGAGAAGTTGAAAGTTCCTGATAGACGCTTGTGGTGGTTGTTTACAACACTCCTGTAGATCGTGTATTTTCGTTCTTCTTGCTGACTTCTCTCACGTCACACGCCACGAATAAGACACGAACGCAAGTCTTTATGATAGAAGGCCTTACCGAGTGTTCTGTTGCTAAAGATCATGCATGCCACGCTGACATAACGGCATATTTCAGACGCGTTGAGAATATAAAAAAAACCCATTATTTAATGGGTATTAATTGACTTTTGAGCCAAAAATAACTTGGAATCCGAAATATTATCACTTGTTAGTACAGTCTAAGGTGAAAGTAGTGTAATCGAAAAATATTTTAGACTTAATTCAACTTTTTCTGAGCCGACTCTACTCATAACCTTCAACCCTCCCTCATAATCCCTTACACAACAACCTCACCACATTCGCCCTTCTAAAAAATTCACAACAACCACCATTCTAAACCATCAGTTGCTTGCCATAACGTCTTTTAAGCTTTCATCCCATTACAAACAATCCTCCATACCTTCCGTCTCACCCCCCCCTCAAACCATACCACCCACAACCACCCTCTCAAACCATACCACCCACAACCACCCTCTCAAACCATACCACCAACAACCACCCTCTCATACCACCCCCCCCCCCTTCTCAAACCACCCACTCCCCTCTCAAACCACCCCCCCCCCTTCTCAAACCACCCACTCCCCTATCAAACCAACCACCCCCCCTCATACCACCCACTCCCCTTTCAAACCAACCACCCCCCCTCATACCACCCACTCCCCTTTCAAACCAACCACCCCCCCTCATACCACCCACTCCCCTCTCAAACCAACCACCCCCCCTCATACCACCCACTCCCCTCTCAAACCACCCACCCACCCACAGTTGACGGTGATTGAGGAGGCAATAAAGTACATTGATCAGCTGCACAGTGCCCTGGCCCACAAAGTCATCGGAGCCAGCAACAATCACGGTGCGCCTCATGTTTTGTATCTATTTTGTGGTTTGTATGTTTTATATACTAACATTCTGTTTGGTTTTTCTTTCACTTAGCCTATCACATACTTTTATTCTTTCAATATAATACATCCATACATAAATATACATACCTCACCCGTTCAGTCTTTAGTATATCCACTTCAACAACCTTCGCTATTCGAGTGATTTCGCCTGGAACCCTTATCATTACTGGTTGCACACTAAGCACCTTCAGTTCTAATGGTCATTTGATTCGCTAGCCTCATTAGCTCAATCACCTGCTTAATCACCTCTTGAGAGTGACACCCCATTGCCACCTTTCACGTCATCAACAACTCCGACACCTTCTATAGAAACAACTTTCTTAGTTCAGAAATGCAATCTTCAACTAGAAAGTCAAAAATTTACTTAAAAGATTTTTGACTCCAATAATGCAAGCATTACACAGATAAGTGAAAAAGCTTTTTAAGCATTTAAATTACCAATTAAATGATTGATCTCCTCATTTAAATGATCCGAACCATTGGTTCTCATTAGGCAGTTCATCATTTAAGTCAATGACGCAGGCAATCATTATGCGTAAGTTGCACCCAAGGCTGTGTAGGCATACGGATTAGAAGCAAGGTCGCCTAAGGACTCGATGATTTTTAAATAGCCTGCCCTCATTTGCATTACCACTCCGCCACCAACCGTTACAATCTCCTGTTTATTTTATTTATCTTTTCTGTTGTTCTCATTTATCTTGTTGCTCTTGTGCCTACCTTACACCCCTTTCAGTATGTCTCCCAC
>OX387250.1:857568-862568 GCA_947562095.1 Branchellion lobata
AAACACATGAACACAAACACATGAACACAAACACAACCACAAACACATAACCACAAACACATGAACACAAACACATGAACACAAACACATAACCTCAAACACATAACCACAAACACATGAACATAAAAACATAACCACAAACACATCAATACAAACACACAAACACAACCACAAACATAAAAGCATAAGCTTTCTTCTCTCAAACTTCCCCTAAGAGACGCCGTTTTGTGGTCTGCATTAAGCCGCTTTGTTCCGTAAGTGGAAGCTGATGTCGCCGTGGAGGTCTTTTGCATAAACCGTCTATCCTTTCTTGCCTCCGTTTTATTTTTATTCAATGACGATAATCAATGTTCGTCCTTGTTCTCTTTGAGTGCCTTAATGTCTGAAAGGCCCACAAAGGCATGAAACTTGAACGACAAATTGAATCTTGAAAATTTAATTAAATAATTAAATATTGATAATTAATAATAATAATAATATTAATAATTAATAAAAATATTATTATTGATAAATAATAATACTAATAATAATAATAATAATAATAATAATAATAATAATAATAATAATAATAATAATAATAATAATAATAATAATAATAATAATAATAATAATAATAATAATAATAATAATAATAATAATAATAATAATAATAATAATAATAATAATAATAATAATAATAATAATAATAATAATAATAATAATAATAATAATAATAAATAAAAAAAAAAATAATAATAATAATAATAATAATGATAATAATAATAATATATAATAATAATAATAATTAATGATAATAATAATGTTAATAAGAAATAATAACAATATTAAATTCAATAATAGTAATAATAATAATTATTATTAATATTATTAATAATTAAAAATAATATTATTTATAATTAAAGGAATCAATATTTACAACCTTGATTTCATTTGAAAAAGGTGGCCTATTTGAACACCACGTAGTATTTCCTTGACGATAACTAATAATCTATCATGAAAATATTTAAAACAAAAAATTCCTTTGAATCTCACAGTGGAGGCCCATAAGCCGAAAGGCAGGAAGGGTTGAAGAGACTGATGGAAGTGAAGAATCATACGTCGTCATATCAGTCACTGAGTTAATTCATTTGCGCCAATCCTTTCATCGTCGACCGATTGACTCATTGAAACTTCTAACTTGTTGGCTGTCAGATCCACTGATTTGTCGACGAATCTTGAAGCTGTTGAAGAAATTGAATTCATGAGGTGCCAGCCTTCATAGGAGATCATACGATTCGATCATTTTTGAACTATTGAGTGGTGTTTCATATGCAAGGATCCTTCTCGCACATCTTACAGCTTTGAACTCTTAAACGTTTGATCACCTCGAACAAAATTATTGTCGGTTTTGAAGATGTAGTCACGTGTTGATAGCTCATTTGTGTGTTCTTAGCAATTTACGTAGATGAAATTACAACGGACAACTATGAAAAACATGCTACCCTCTAGCGAACAAATAAAATTTAACTAAAAATTGAAAAATTTTCGATAAAGTATTTAGGTATCGCAAGAGTTGACACACCGTTTGCATTTCTGTTTATAAAAATGAAGTGAAATAAATTTAAAAAAATGTCAAATTGCTTCCTTCAAACACCCAAACATCGGCTGCATTGATGTTGTGAAAGAAACAGACCTCCACTCAGCTGTAGGGGGGTTGTTGTATGAGGGGGATGGAGGGTTCAGAGGGAGAGACTTTGAGTTCGCTTCCAGCAAACCTTTGATCTCCAACACCATCACCATCATCTCCAGCCTTTGAAGAGCAGCTGGAGTTCAAAGAATTTCAAGTCAAGTATCATCACTGCCTTTGATCCTCAAGATCCACCAACCACCTACGTACTCATTTCCCTTCTCTCTTCACTTCTTCCTTTTCGTCACAACTTTTATCTTTCTTCATGATCTTCGTTTTCGTTCGCGTCATAATAATAGAGATAAACATAATAATGAAAAAAAAAAATAAATAAATAAAATAATAAAGTAATAATAATAATAGTTAATAGTACTAATAATTATACTCATCCTCCTCCTGCTCCTTCTCATCACCATCATCATCATTATCATCATCATCATCATCATCATCATCATCATCATCATCATCATCATCATCATCATCATCATCATCATCCTCATCATCATCATCATCATCATCATCATCATCATCATCATCATCATCATCATCATCATCATCATCATCATCATCATCATCATCATCATCATCATCATCATCCTCATCATCATCATCATCATCATCATCATCCTCATCATCATCATCATCATCATCATCATCATCATCTTCATCATCATCCTCGTCATCATCGTTCCAGTTGACGCTGCTGTGCTTTCTCGTCGATCAAATGTCAATCATCCTTCCATACAACGCTCATACGCACCCTCTCTCTTCTCTCCTTCTCTCTCTTTCTTTCTTCCATCATCACCCTCTCTTGCGCTTTCTTCTTTGCACGTTTTATGAACAATTGGTTACCTTACTTCGTATTTGTTTCTTTTTTTAACTATTTCCGTTTGTTCCGAATATTTAGTCTTTCGTTAAATTCATTTACAATCTCTCTTAGGCACTTTTCCTCACTTGGCCTCGAAACTTTACAGGGTTAATGCCTCTATAATAATTTTCGTATTTGTATTGTATTGTGTTGTATTGTATTGTATTGTATTGTATTGTATTGTATTGTATTGTATTGTATTGTATTGTATTGTATTGTATTGTATTGTATTGTATTGTATTGTATTGTATTATATTGTATTTTATTGTATTGTATTGTATTGTATTGTATTTTATTGTATTGTATTGTATTATATTGTATTTTATTGTATTGTATTGTATTGTATTGTATTTTATTGTATTGTATTGTATTGTATTGTATTGTATTGTATTGTATTGTATTGTATTGTATTGTTTGTTTGTATTGTATTGTATTGTATTGTATTGTATTGTATTGTATTGTATTGTATTGTATTGTATTGTATTGTATTGTATTGTATTGTATTGTATTGTATTGTATTGTATTGTATTGTATTGTATTGTATTGTATTGTATTGTATTGTATTGTATTGTATTGTATTGTATTGTATTGTATTGTATTGTATTGTATGTATTGTATTGTATTGTATTGTATTGTATTGTATTGTTTTGTTTTGTATTGTATTGTATTGTATTGTATTGTATTGTATTGTATTGTATTGTATTGTATTGTATTGTATTGTATTGTATTGTATTGTATTGTATTGTATTGTATTGTTATTGTATTGTATTGTATTGTATTGTATTGTATTGTATTGTATTGTATTGTATTGTATTGTATTGTATTGTATTGTATTGTATTGTATTGTATTGTATTGTATTGTATTGTATGTATTGTATTGTATTGTATTGTATTGTATTGTATTGTATTGTATTGTATTGTATTGTATTGTATTGTATTGTATTGTATTGTATTGTATTGTATTGTATTGTATTGTATTGTATTGTATTGTATTGTATTGTATTGTTTTGTATTGTATTGTATTTCTTTTTAATCCTCTTCCTTTCCACCTCCTCACCACAACTCCCTCCACTACGGTTGTTGTCACACCATCAAAGTCACAAACAAGCAAGAACAATGCCGATACATATTATATACGCCATCTCTCGCCCGATAACATCACATAACTGGCAACAGAAAGCAATGGATGAAATAAACAACAAACATCCATCAGCCTCGTATTTCTCCAGCATTGTTTCGAATTTTACTGAAGCCGCTTAATGGGATACACGCCGAGTTTTTGATGTTTCTGTGTTTCTGATCACAGCTTTAACATCACTGGTGCCTCGAAGCTAGAATGTGTTGCTCAGAGCACTGGAAACGATGATTCTTTCTTCATCTTCGTGTTCCCGTCCTTTTAGTCCACAACAACATTCTTGGACCACCAACACTCATCCTACTTCTCCTTCTTTTCTTCTTTTTATCTTTCTTTTTTCATCATCTCATTCCTTTTCTTTTTTTCTTCCTTTTCTTTCGTTTTTTTCATCACCACCACTACCACCACCTCTTCATTATCATTATCTAAACAAGAACCTCATTAAGACATGCGCACCATACACATGCGCGCACAATCTCATAGTTTTCCATCTATATATGCACACACACATGTTTGAAAGTATGCTTTCATGCGCATACATCATCATATGCATACGCGCATATTGACAAATGTGTTAAACCATATCTGTATCTATATATAAAATTATATATATAATTTTACACCTATAAATATGTTTATTAAAAAGTCTTAGAAATATAGTTAAGGTACGATTCCGTGTGGCGCGTCGCTTCGTCGTTTTTGTTCGCCGTTCACGATTTCTCTGGTTGAGTGTTTGAGCTGTAAATGCATGTTTACACTTTACGATGTTTTCGCGAACAGCGTCTCTGATGATTGATTTTATTTACAACTCAGAGCCCATAATGACTCTTCCAATCTCTTTCCTCCACCCCCCCCCCCCCCAACCTTCCACCGCCACTCAGTCACCACTAAAACACTTCAGAAATAACTTTGAAATTTAAATTTCACCTACATTCACTGAAACATCAAAAACAACAAACAAACAATAAACAAACAAACCATAAACAAACAAACACAAACAAAAAACAAGCACAAACAAACAAAAACCGACTAAAAGCAAGCATTAGACTTACTTTGAAGCTGGGGCGATATTGTTTTTGACGGCAGCTTGAGGTCCTTAAGAGCGGATATGCCACGCAAGAAGCAAGCCCAGCCCAAGCACTGCCAAGGTGAGGTGGCTATGGATGATTTGATTGGTGGTTTGTTGGGTGGTTGGTTGGTTGGGTGGTTGGTTGGGTGGTTGGGTGGTTGGTTGGGTGGTTTGTTGGGTGGTTGGTTAGGTGGCTGGTTGAGTGGTTGGTTGAGTGATTGGTTGGGTGGTTGGTTGGGTGGCTGGCTGGGTGATTGGTTGG
>OX387250.1:872568-877568 GCA_947562095.1 Branchellion lobata
GGATGATCATTGGATTTGAGGATGATCAGTGGATTTGAGGATGATCAGTGGATTTGAGGAGGATCAGTGGATGGATGGTTGAACAAGTGAATTCTATAGTTGATGGTTGGACCAGTTGTGTGAAGAAATAACGGAATGGTGAAATGAAGTTGCGAAGAAATGGAAGAATGAAGATCAAAGTACCTGTTTAGTCAATTCAGGTGTAGCTAGGTGTGATTAGTGGGGTGTAACAAATGAGAAATTGCTAGAGGTATGATGAATGCTAGATAAATGTAAATCGAATAAACAGACCAATAATTCATCGATATATAAGCAAACACCAGTTGAAAAGATATGAAACACCATTAAATTAAAGTTTGGCGAAAGAATGTTGATGAAGATATATAAAATATGAGAAGAAACATTTAAAGACTCGAAAAACACCAAGGCCGTAAATAATAAGTAATAACTGAGATGGTATTTTAAAGGGAGGCCTGATCGACGAAACGACAGAATGATAGATAAATAGATTGATGGATGGGTTGATGGATGGGTTGATGGATGGTTTGATCGATGAGTTGATGGATGGGTGGATGGATGGGTGGATGGATGGGATAATGGATGGGTTGATGGATGGGATAATGGATGGGTGGATGGATGGGTTGGTGGATGGTTTGGTGGATGGTTTGATGGATGAGTTGATGGATGGGTTGATGGATGGTTTGGTGGATGGGTTGATTGATGGGTTGGCGGATGGTTTGATGACTGGTTTGGACAATGGGTTGATGGATGGGTTGGTGGATGGGTTGATGGATGGGTTGATGGATGGGTTGATGGATGGGTTGATGGATGGTTTGGTGGATGGTTTGATGGATGAGTTGATGGATGGTTTGATGGATGGGTTGGTGGATGGGTGGATGGATGAGTTGATGGATGGTTTGATGGATGGGTTGGGGGATGGGTGGATGGATGGGTTGATGGATGGTTTGATGGATGAGTTGATAGATGGTTTGATGGATGAGTTGATAGATGGTTTGATGGATGAGTTGATAGATGGTTTGATGGATGAGTTGATGGATGGGTTGGTGGATGAGCGAGAAGAATAAAAGACGTGTAAATGAATACGGCCTCATGTGTTTCATTCCATCAGACGAATATTTCAAGTTGCTTCTTTCTAGACATTCTGAACATTGAAAAATAATTTTCTACCAACTCTGATGCTCGCTTCGAACAACATAGTTACTTATCTCTTTAAACTTCTATCCGAAACCCTCGCCATGAATAGATGAGACCCTCTGGAGTTGATTATGAATTATTAAATTTCACATGACTACACTGCTACAGGTCTTCGTGTGAACGCCCCAACAAACTTCTTTGTGTGCTAGTACCGCGTGTTAACTCTACCACAAAAGACCTACCCATCAAGCTTCGGTTCTGTGTTCTACTATTACCGTTGAAAGTCTTTTCAAACTCCTAGCTGTTCGGGTGAACACCAGCCATGCACAGCCTCCCCCACTGGTGACTGGAGGGGAGGACAATCACACATGTGAGCTCCAGTCCTCGTGAGGGCTGAGTTACACAGCATCCTCACGTGACGCTGTAATGAATTGATGTATGCATGGCCATAATTCATCTCGTGTCGTTTGTGTTTCCTCCTAACTAACCTTCCCTTCCACCAATCTATCAATCTGTGCATACATCATGCATGCATACACTCAAAAGAATTTCATCCAATCACCATCCGTCGATCATTCTATCCATCAAACCCTCCACCAATCCATCCATAAATCCATCCATCAATAAGTCAATCCATCTTTCAATCCATCTATTTATACATCCATCCATCCATCCATTTCTCGATTTTTCAATCTATTCATTATTCCATTTATCCATTGAGCCATCAATCCATAAACCCATCCATCTATCATTCCATCCATACATCAATCCACTCATCCATATATCCAGTCATCTATCCCTTCATCTATACGTTCATTTCTTCATTTATCCATCTGAACTCTCATCCATCCATCCATCCATCTTACTATCATCTTCATCCACCTGACAGACCATTTTTCTACTTATTCATTCACTTCTGCAGCTATTTGCCGAGCCATCTATTCATTTGCAGACCTCCTTATCTTTGATGCAGTCTTCTTTATCATTCCTTCCTTTATTTGCTCAGTTATCAATCAGTTTCCTCAGCCACTCCACCCCCCCTCTTCCTCCACAACATCCGCTATGTGCAACTTTTCTCGACTGTCATTCTTTCATTCTACCAGCTATTCTCACCTAGCGCATTTTTTATCCCTAACCCTTCTCATTTTCATACTATACACATCTATTTCTTTTCCACCCTCTAATCCTGTTTGCCTCTCCATAAATCATATTGAAGAAACGCT
Organism: Branchellion lobata; assembly: GCA_947562095.1. NCBI lineage: Eukaryota > Metazoa > Annelida > Clitellata > Hirudinida > Piscicolidae > Branchellion > Branchellion lobata. The sequence continues at coordinate 874,947 of OX387250.1, forward strand.
CAGCAATTAATCTTAGTTGAGCAAACTAATAGTGAGTTGGCACTAGAATTTTCAAACCAGATTACTACCAAATTGTACGCTTCTTCGCCACTCCTGCTGCTCCTCTTGGAAGCCCCACGTTGTTCATTACCTGTCATGATATTTTTATTACTTCAAATTTTTCTCACTTCATTTGAATCATTGTTAATTTATTCAATCTTCCATAAGCTTATTTTATTGTTAGCTATTTTTATCAATATTATTATTTTTTTTATTAATATTATTAATTATTATTATTATTTTTATTATTATTATTATTATTATTATTATTATTATTATTATTATTTTTTTTTTTTATTTATTTTTTTATTAGTTTTCAATATTGTTTTTATAAATTTAATCATTTGGATATCATTCATTTTTTCGGATATTTATTTTTTTTGAAGGTTTTTTTGTGGTTTTTCTTTGTTTGAATTCTCATGCCATTCTTTGTTTTATTTTATTGTCTTTTTAAGTAATAATTTACACGATTCGTTAGGTCGTTCGAAGTTGTGAGTTCATATTTAAAGCAAGATTCATTGACTTACACCTTTATAAACAAATAATCAAGATTTACTCCCAAAAGAAGAATATTTTGATACTCTTTTGTTTACTTCCATTTAAAATTCTATCCATCCATTCCTTCGTCAACCCATCAATCAATCCTCCTCTTTCTTTATTCACCAACCTTATATCTCCGCTTCTATTCTTCATTCATTTCAACGAGCTTTCAGCTTTCTTCGTTTTTCTTCATCTTTCACTTCTTCACTCAATCTTCTCTTCTATCTTCAATCACGTTTGCTCTCTTTTTTCATATTTGCAGCCAATATGTGGCTTTGTTCATCGTCCATGTACTTTTACAACCATAGAGTGCCTTCCTGCAAGCCTCTTTGCAAGCCTCTCTGCAAGATGGCAATTACATTAGAAGGTTCTAGGCCATTCGAAGCATTTATCTGGTCAACACATCAATATATCAAGCGCAAGATTAAATCGCTTTAATTAGCAGAATGATGCCTCATTAAACAACAAATAAATCAACCAATCCATCATTCACCCCTCCCCGCATCAATCACCTAACCACCCAACCAATCAACCACCAACCCATTCAACTAACCAAAAAAAACGGTCAATCGATTTCTCAAAGACCAACTAACCAACCACTGAATTTGTTTCGATATCTGCTGGGCGACCATTCAATTGTTGGTTTTCAAGAACACATCAACTCTCTCATTATTCTCCCCTGCCTCTAATTGGATTCTTCATCCATCAATCAGTTACTTTCCTGACAAACCATCCATCAATCCAATCGCTCATTAATCTATTCTTCCATCAGTCAGTCCATTCATTCATCCATCATCCCATCCATCACCGCCTCAATCATTCTTTTAGTCTATCTATCCATCTGTCAATTCAGCCATCAACGCATCTATCCATACATCCATTCAGACATACATCTATCTACTTAGTAATCCATTTATACATGCATCCCTCTATTCATTCATCCATCCATCCATCCATCCATTCATTAATCTATTTATCCATCCATCAATCCATCTATTCATCCATCTATTCATCCATTCATCCATCCATCCATTCATTAATCTATTTATCCATCCATCAATCCATCTATTCATCCATCTATTCATCCATTCATCCATCCATCCATTCATTAATCTATTTATCCATCCATCAATCCATCTATTCATCCATCTATTCATCCATTCATCCATCCATTCATCGATCCATTTATCCATTCACCCATCCATACATCAATCCAGTCGTCAATTCATCCATCATCTGCTTGTTCCCCGTTGCAACTTGTTATGAAAATCGTTAGCAAGTATTGATCGATGCGCTGGTCGATCAGTCAATAATTAGACAAACCTGTCAAACTGCCATCAAGCCAGCAACAACCAGGCAGCTATAAATATCTCTATTCATCCTCTCGCCTATTCAATCACTCTTGCATTCGCACAACTCTATCTACTGAGTGCATTTTTCTTTCGCTTACTCATTCACCAAATTTTTAATTTTTGTCTCATTCACTCACACACTTCGCCTTACTTTCATTCCTACAATCTTCCCCACCCAACCACCCAACCACCCACCATCATATTCACCCACCAATCGCCTTCTCCTACAATACTCTAACTATTGCCACGTCGTCTTGTTGCCACCTTGGCAGCCTCAGGCAGGCAATGTTGTCTTGCGAGTTCTTTCACTATTCGCTAGTTGAGTCATAAACATCAAGAGGAACACGAGAAACCAACAGTTTTAAGAGTTTATAAATCGAAAAAGTTATCGTAAAAAGCAAAAGCATAGACATAAAATAGCACCAAAGAATCGTAAAGAAGGCTTATGCTATTGCGTTTTGGAGAATTTTTATAAATTTATGACGCCATTCGAGAAAGGACGTGTAAGTATGGCGATGTTGTTACCAAGGGACAAAGAAAAGCCTCTTATTTATCGCTCACCTTTTGAATGTTTATGACGTTTTATGTGTCTTTGGGTGCTCGTGCAAGCCTTTGTGGGTGTTTCTGTGTGTTCTTTGGTTGTTTGGCTGTGTGAATTTTTCCTCATCTCTAGGTCTTTCCGTCTTGTTGT
>OX387250.1:887568-892568 GCA_947562095.1 Branchellion lobata
TGTGTGTGTTTTTTTTTTTGTGTGTTTGTGTGTGTGTGTATGTATGTGTGTGTGTGTGTGTGTGTGTGTGTGTGTGTGTGTGTGTGTGTGTGTGTGTGTGTGTGTGTGTGTGTGTGTGTGTGTGTGTGTGTGTGTGTGTGTGTTTGTGTGTGTGTGTGTGTGTGTGTGTGTGTGTGTGTTTGTGTGTGTGTGTGTGTGTGTGTGTGTGTGTGTGTGTGTGTGTGTGTGTGTGTGTGTGTGTGTGTGTGTGTGTGTGTGTGTGTGTGTGTGTGTGTGTGTGTGTGTGTGTGTGTGTGTGTGTGTGTGTGTGTGTGTGTGTGTGTGTGTGTGTGTGTGTGTGTGTGTGTGTGTGTGTGTGTGTGTGTGTGTGTGTGTGTGTGTGTGTGTGTGTGTGTGTGTGTGTGTGTGTGTGTGTGTGTGTGTGTGTGTGTGTGTGTGTGTGTGTGTGTGTGTGTGTGTGTGTGTGTGTGTGTGTGTGTGTGTGTGTGTGTGTGTGTGTGTGTGTGTGTGTGTGTGTGTGTGTGTGTGTGTGTGTGTGTGTGTGTGTGTGTGTGTGTGTGTGTGTGTGTGTGTGTGTGTGTGTGTGTGTGTGTGTGTGTGTGTGTGTGTGTGTGTGTGTGTGTGTGTGTGTGTGTGTGTGTGTGTGTGTGTGTGTGTGTGTGTGTGTGTGTGTGTGTGTGTGTGTGTGTGTGTGTGTGTGTGTGTGTGTGTGTGTGTGTGTGTGTGTGTGTGTGTGTGTGTGTGTGTGTGTGTGTGTGTGTGTGTGTGTGTGTGTGTGTGTGTGTGTGTGTGTGTGTGTGTGTGTGTGTGTGTGTGTACATGCACACACACACAATGGGAAATTCACCGATGAATGGAAGGATGGATGAATTGGTGATTGAAAGGGATGAATGGATGGATTGATGGAATTGTTTACCATATAAAATTAATTTATAGCCTCAATAATGCATGTGTTAGGCAAAAAGCCCCATATAAATCATGAGAACAATGAAAACATCCTTCGCTAAATTCTGTGCGTGAGTGTGCGTGAGTGTGTTTGTGAGTGTGCGTCAGTGTGTGTGTGTGTGTGAATGTGTGTGAGTGTGTTTGTGAGTGTGCGTCAGTGTGTGTTTGTGTATTTGTGTGTATGTGTGGGAATGTGTCTATGTGTTTGCAACCGTGTGTGTATTTGCGTATGTTCAGGTGCGTGTGCTAGTACGCGCCTGAGTACGTGTTAATACCCATAGGTGTGTGTATACATATTTGTCGCACGGTGTAGGCAGCAGTGAGTGCGTGTGTGTTGGCAGAAAGAGTGAGAAGGCAAAGCAGGCGTGATTGACTGGGTGGTGGGCAATAAAGATGAACCTCATTAACACCCGCTTGATATTCAAGCCTCTCTACCTCAGTGCACCTGATTTGTGCCGCCTTCGTTGAGGTGGTGGTGCCTGTTTAATGGGGGTTTGGTTGTTTTAGTGGGAGTTAAGCGTTTGATTGGGAAGTAAGAGGAACTGGAGGATGGAAATGCGATCATACAATACAATACAATACAAACACGAATATTATTATAGTGGCATTAACCCCCGTAGAGTTTCGAGGCCAGATTATTGCCTGAGATTGTTTGAGATCAGCTTTGAGTTGGATTGTGACAACGGTGGAACCCTCAACGAGGCTTATAAAAGAAAAAGGAAGATATAAGATGAGTCAGGTGAATCTACAAACGAACACAAATATAAATATTAAGACATGCGCTCAAACGATATTGAGGCATACATTGAGAAATACATTGAGGCATACATTGAAGCATACATCGAGACACACGTTAAGACCTTTAAGCATATATTGAGACACACTATTCTACATACCCTCAAACATACATAGAGACGGGCATCAAAACATACATTCAGACATACATTGAGACACGCATCCAGACATACATTAAGACACATATCCAGGCATACATTAAGACACATATCCAGGCATACAATGAGACACACATCCAGTCATACAATGAGACATACATTCAGACACACTCAGAAGGACAGAGGCTTTGATGCTTGCCTCGTCAGTAGCAATAACTTCAATCATGCATCAAGTGTCGCATGGAATTAGTCGTACCCTGCCCTTCCTTTATAAATTCCACTGCCACCGGCTTGCTTCTCTTCTTTATGCCTCGAAGCTTCTCAAACTACGCAACTTTATATTTCTTATTTCTTTTCCAACTTGGCGTTTTAGTCAATTTTATTTTTATTTTTAAAAAATCAAGTGAAGAGAAAAGGCTATAAAAAGTTTTTTCGCTAAAGCTACTAACCCTTTTGAGAGGTGAGGGGATGGATGGAGAGATGGGTGATGTGGTGGAAATGAAGGAGTGAATGAATGAATGAATTAACGAATGAACGAATGAATGAATGAATGAATGAATGAATGGTAAGAAAACTGGATACAAAACGAGGTTTATAATGATTGAATGAATGCGTTGTGGAATAAAGAAGTGAAGCGAGAGAGATTGAAAAATGGATGAATGAATGAATGAGTGGATGGATGAATGAGTGAATGAATGAATGAGTGGATGGATGAATAAATGATTGAATTAATGAATGAGTGAATGAGTGGATGGATAAATGAGTGGATAGATGAATGAGTGGATGGATGAATGAGTGAAAGAATGAGTGGAGGGGGATGAGAAATACATAAAGGAAAGAACCGGTAGCATGAATGGAATTGAAAATAAGTGAGAGCAAGATTCATGGTGGATGTCTGAATAGACATTATGAAAGGAAGATTGATGGATGAGTGGATGAATGGAAATACTGATGGATGGATGAATGAACAGATGGATGGATGGATGAATGACAGATGGATGGATGAATAAACAGATGGATGGATGAATAAACAGATGGATGGATGGATGACTGACAGATGGATGGATGAATGAACAGAAGGATGATAGAACAGATGGATGGATGAATGAACAGAAGGATGATAGAACAGATGGATGGATGAATGACAGATGGATGGATGGAGAAGAGATGAAAGGTGGATCGGATGATTAATGAATAGACAAACGTTAGGATAAGTGATAAATAAGCGAGAGATGGAGGAGTATGTTGTTGCATGTGTGTGTGATGAATCGCCGGCCTTGCAACGTAACCACAAGCTAATTGAGTTTGTTGCATAAAATATGTTTCGAACAGTTTCCCAAAATTCTTCTCCCGTTACAAAAGTTAACAGCAAACTGTGTGGCGCTGTGACCCTCGAGGAAACATCCAGTGTATGTATCTTCACCATACAAATAACCTTTATGTTGGTGTATGTGTTTTTGACCCTGTGTGTGTGTTTGTGTGTGTGTGTGTGTGTGTGTGTGTGTGTGTGTGTGTGTGTGTGTGTGCGTGCGTGCGTGCGTGCGTGTGTGCGTGTTTGTTTTCGTATGTTCCTATTAGTGTTTTCCATGTAGACGCATATGTACGTACGTATAAGCCGTGTGTGGCTTGTCTTATCACCATATTTACTTTATATGGCTCTCCAGAGAAATCAAATAATTACCTTCGACAAGCTAGTATATTCTATTTTTGCACCCATCTTGTAAATTATTCAAAATAAAAATCCTCTTTTTTTTCATTTTATTTTTTCAAACTTTTCGTAGTCTTTAAATTATCGGCATCCTGCACTTTTTTTCGTTTGTCTTAATCTATGTATGTGTGTATGTCTGTGTCTGTGTGGTTGTGTGTGGGGTGTGTGTTTGTGTGTATATTCGTGTCTTAGGGTGTATGTCTCTTCAGAAATATGTGTTTGTTCTGGTCTTTATGCCTTTGTGCGTCTCTGTGGGTGTTTGAGTTCCACTGACCTCATCAATGGCTCTCTAATTGGTAGGCAGGCAGGCATTATCTCACTCAAAGCCGCAGAGGTGACAAAATTATGCCTAGGCAATCGAGACTGCATCCCAACTAGCCATAAAGCCTCCGCGAACGCTGGTTGTCAATAAACTTCGCACATCGCCATTGTTTCCAGCATTTCTAAAACTATTTTCAATAATTCGATATATCTTGGAATCATTTATTTCCTTATATATTCCCTTCATCGTCTTTTTTCAAAAAATAATTTATCAAAAAAACAAAATTGATCAAATCTCAGAGGTTTCCTGTGTAATTAATTACGCGGACTTATACTTAAGGCGAGGCGCCTTGAGTGGGTTGATGAAAGAAAGCTTCAGAGAGGTTGTTATTAAATTTCAATCAGCTTATCAGCAGATGTTATCATTCTTTATGACACTTTTTCGGATTAAAAAAATTAAAATTAAGTCTTCTTTTCGTATGCAATTCAGTACTTTCAGGAACTAAATCTCTTCATCTTCTTAAAATTCGAATTTTTATCCAATTTAAATCCTTTTTTAAATTTAAAAAAACAAAATTTTTGTAGCGCATATTTTTTCATTATAGTATTTTTCATTCGAATCGAAGTAACACAATTCCACTTTTATGATGTTTTTATCGCCCATGATTCATTTGAAGCACTTGCATTGATCCTATCATCCTCGCCGTCGTACAACTACGCAAAAGTATTTTTAAAATATTTTTTCAAAGCCTATTTTACTCGTTCATATTCAATTTTCAATGAAAAAACCTCATTCTTGCCTCGGTACTCCCCTTAGATTAAAAGTTCTCTTATTTTTCATACCATGGCTCTGAAACACTTCGACAAAATTTCGAAAACGATTGAAAATATGTTTGAAATATTCAGAGTATGCTCAAACATTTGCCGAAATGGCAGTTAAATCCTCCCAATACAACAAAGAACAACTTTTCAAATAGTCCTTCTTATCATTTATTTTTATTCTTCTTATTCTTATTATTATGATTTTATTTTTATTAGCCGAATCTCTCCATAGAGTAGTCGTAAAGAAGTGTAAAAGCATCAGCAGCAGCATTATTTATAGTACTTTCGAAGGCATTCGCAGTTATTAGAGTAACAAACCAATGTGCCTCCACTTCTTTTTATCTTTTTATCCTATACTTTTATTATTTAAA
>OX387250.1:897568-905068 GCA_947562095.1 Branchellion lobata
TGTATTGTATTGTATTGTATTGTATAAAAAAAACAAAGCTTCATGAATATTAAGCTAAAAATAAGAATAATAATAAAAAAATTGGTGAATAAAGAAAAAAAGAAAAAACTTAACAGGACCGAAGCATAGAAATAAGAGCTTTTTGTTACACTTCATACAACACTAGGAAAGTGACACGTGAGAAGAACCGTCAACCAATTATGAAGCTCATTCAAAAATAAAACTTGATATGCTAAGTGGAGAAAGATAATAAGGTTTAGATGAGTATTCACTTCTGAATATATAAACATCCAAAAATAGAAGAGGCTCTGTCATACAAAAGCATAAATAACTGTTATTGCTCTCTATAGTTGCGTATACAATACATGCCTTTGTAGTTGATGTAATAAACCTTGTATGTCGAACCTTCTATAGGCGAAGGCACATCTTGAGCTGTTTAATCCCATAATGAGCATCTAAACGTCGCACGCAAGTGCTTGTGGGGTTGAAAAATTTGAAGAAATTAATTATTTATTTTATATTGAAAAATTATAATTTAACGGTTCAAAGATAAAAAATTTACGTCTCAAAATAAATAAATACACATTTGAAATGTGTACTGAACGCTTCATGAATGGAGGATACGTTGGGAAGGTAACCTTGAATCCAAGGAAACTCTTGTGGGTTTTTTCTTTCTCATGACGAAGCAGCTGATTTAAGGAGCCAAAATATTGGCCACATTTTTCTTACTCCTCCTCACTCCTCCTTCTCATTCCTCCTCCTCACTCCTCCTCCTCACTCCTGCTCCTCACTCCTGCTCCTCACTCCTCCTTCTCACTCCTCCTCACTCCTCCTCTTTACTCCTCCTTCTCACTCCTCCTTCTCACTCCTCCTTCTCACTCCTTCTCCTCACTACTTCTCCTCACTCATCCTTCTCACTCCTCCTCCTCATTCCTCTTTCTCATTCCTCCTTCTCATTCCTCCTTCTCATTCCTCCTTCTCATTCCTCCTCCTCATTCCTCCTTCTCACTCCTCCTTCTCATTCCTTCTCCTCACGGCTCTTTCTCACTCCTTCTCATTCATCCTCCTCTTTATTCCTCCTTCTCACTCCTCCTCCTCATTCCTCCTTCTCATTCCTCCTTCTCATTCCTCCTTCTCACTCCTCCTCCTCATTCCTCCTTCTCACTCCTCCTTCTCATTCCTCCTTCTCATTCATCCTCCTCTTTATTCCTCCTTCTCACTCCTCTATTCTCCTCGTCACTCAACTTCTCTTTTTCATGTTATCTCTAAATCTTTTCTACTTTCTTCAACAGATACATCGGATTTCAAATACAAAAAAAACAACAAAAACATCAAGTATACAAACAATAACAACAACAATAACAAAACATCACTAACAACGAAAATAACATAAACAAAACATCAGTAACAACAACAACAAAGTCAAAGTGAAAAATACAATCTCACCAGCCAAACTAATTATCCACCAGTTAAAACGCCAGTACTATTAGTAATAAAATAAACAAACTTCACCAACAACAGTTATGGCAAACAAAAACTAAAATATACAAACACCATCACCAATGACAACAACATCAACACCAACAACATCAAAAACACCATCACCAATGACAAAAACATCAACACCAACAACACCAACATCAACAACACCAACATCAACACCAACAAAAACAACACCAAAAACAGCAACATCAACACAAAAAACAGCAACACCAACAACGGCAACACCAACAACAACAACACCAACAACAACAACACCAACAACAAAAACACCAAAAACAACAACAACAACACCACAACAGCAACAACAACAACAACAACAGCAACATCAACACAAAAAACAGAAACATCAACACAAAAAACAGCAACAACAACACCAACAACACCAAACAACACCACAACAGCAACAACTACAACAGCAACACCAACAACAACACCACAACAGCAACAACAACAACACCACCAACAACAACACCAACAACAGCAACAACAACAGCAAACAAGGGCAATTCTGAATCATAGTAATTTAAATTAATAAGCTATTCGGGCTGACGTAGGAGCATTATTAGGATAACGAGGAGAGTCATAACATGCATCAGACGACTTTCACAATTTCGCTGAGTCGTTCTGTAACGATTAATAAACAATACTTTATAGTCGAATAACCATAGGTCACCTTGCGTACGCCCTGATGCTCCTCTTTTTCACATTTCGGCCTTTTTTTCCTCTCTTCATTCCCTCCTTTCTTCTTCAATAATTCTTTTACTTTTCGAACCTTTTTGATCATCTCTTAGTGGTGTTGTATGTGCTTATTATGTAGTACTTATTGGCGATGGTATTGATATCGCCTCCATTACTGTTTAATATTATTTCCAACTTTCTTTTTCTTTTTTTCCACCGTCGCCGTTCAGCTCGCGTTGGAAGCTTATTATTGTGACGTTTTTCTCATTTCATTCTCATATTCGCATCCACCGGTGTTTAAATTGTCTTTATTGGGTCGCTATTACTTCTGGCGACATGAATGAACAAAATAATGGGCAGTTTCGTGCTTCTAAGTGGTTTAAGGTCAGTGCTGGATGCAAGATTGTACTTCGAGTATGCTCGTATGAATGATGCTTGCGGCAAAACTGCCACCAAACCGCCCTTCTCAATCTACCTCCGCAATCTCTCGCTGAAACCCTTTCCTTAAAATCCTTCCACAAAATCCTTCCTCATAATCCTTCTTCATAATCCATCCAGAAAATCATTCCACAAAATCATTCCACAAAATCATTCCACAAAATCCTCCCACAAAATCCTCCCACAAAATCCTTCCACAAAATCCTCCCACAAAATCCTCCCACAAAATCATTCCACAAAATCCTCCCACAAAATCCTTCCACAAAATCCTCCCACAAAATCCTTCCTCATAATCCTCCCACAAAATCATTCCACAAAATCATTCCTCATAATCCTCCCACAAAATCCTCCCACAAGATCCATCCACAAAATCCTCCCACAAAATCCTCCCACAAAATCCTCCCACAAAATCCTCCCACAAAATCCTCCCACAAAATCCTCCTACAAACCTTTCAACTTTCTCACTTTTTCCAGAACACTCAAGGGTTTCTTGCATACAACTCCATGAAGATTTTTGTATTTTCGGGGCTTCGGAATGCTTTGAACTGTTTCAAATTTCATCTCGAAAGAGGTTTAATTGAGCCTGAGATGGATGGAAACCATCATTAATTGATGACATGACGTTCAATTGATTGATGCCTGCAACTTTAAGCAAGATTTATTACAAAGTTTTGGCCGGATTGACAGCATGCTTGATAAATAAAGGCAATCAGCAATTGACGAATTACTCTGCTGGTCTCATGCAGCGTCATTAATACGGCCTTGCATTGAATTTGCGATTGAAGTCAATTGAGAATAATTTTGAAAATTTTATTTTTAAAGAATTTTTATGAAACATAAAAAACACTTCGTCAAGATATAATGTGAGCATTATGAAAACGGCATGATTCGGAGGATGAAATAACACTTTTACATAAAAATATTCGCCAAGTACAATAGAGAAAAGCTAAGAATAAACAATAATAAATGCTATAAAGGCGATGATAAAAGTGTATACGTGTCACTGAAAGGGGAGTTTAAAACACATACAATACAATACAATACAATACAATACAATACGATACGATACGATACGATACGATACGATACGATACGATACGATACGATACGATACGATACGATACAATACAATACAATACAATACAATACAATACAACACAATACAATACAATGTAATACAATACAATACAATACATTACAATACAATAAAATACAATACAAAAACGAATATCATTATAGCGGCATTAACCCCGTAGAGTTTCGAAGCCCATCATGATTGTTTCAAGTAGTTTCGTAGTTTCGTAGTTACTGCGTATACAGTTCACTTCATTTTCTAAGTATAATTACTAAAAAAAATGGTTCAAAATTGGGTGAAAGTGCGCCAGGAAATACTTTGAATGTTATATAACTTATCACTCCACCTTCAGATTCAAATACTTTGAATGTTATATAACTTATCACTCCACCTTCAGATTCAGGTCCCGAGGATGATTATGTGGCGAATACAAGCACCACAGACGTCAAGATTCTTCACAACCCCTCATCACCCATCACCACAGCATCACCTCTCACCACAGCCACATCCACCACCACCACCACCACCACCACCACCACCACCACCACCACCACCACCACCACCACCACATCAGCCATGAAGCAATCAGAAGAGCAGGCAGACAGGGACAAACACAACGATGAGGATAACATCGACACCCTTAATAAAGATAAAATAAGCGGCAATAGAGATAACAGCCACAAAAAAGTCACCAGGAAAGAGACTTTTAATAACGGACTAGCGAATAATGCCAGCGACTTAAATCATTGTTCTATTTCTGCAACTGCATCAATAAACAGGGGTGCAGTCGATGATGACGATAGTAACAAGGAGCTATTGCAGGTCTGTAAGCGTGGTGCAAGCACAAATGGATTGAACGTCAAGAAGGTGGAGGAAGGTGACGAAGGAGGAGTTTCAATAGATGGGGGCATCTCAAGCTGTGATGTAACCTTCAGCCACGCTGGTCCAACCCTCAGCAACCATCTATGCGACCTTGTGGATGACAAGGACCTCAAGACAACGAGTCACAAGACTGAAGCCACTACACCTGTAGCTGAGAAGTCCTCTGAGGAGGCCGAAGTGAGGGAGGAAACGAAACAAGCACCAAACAGTCCTGAAACTTCAAACGCTTCAACGGCGGAAGTGCCGGCGATGGAGAGAGAAGCCTTAGGGCATCAGGATGGAAATGAAGACGTGAAAGTGAACTTTCACGATCAGAGCTTGTGCTCCATCAAGAGCGAGTCGAAGGACTCTAAAGAGGCCCTTCAACAGCAAGTGGAGGTGCCCGTCAGACACCAGTCGGACAACATCGAGTCAGACTCATCCTCGCCATCTTTTTCAGCCAATTACTACTACTACTACTACCAGCAACAACAACAACTGATGATGCAACAACGTAACCAGCAACAAAAACAACAACAACAAAACATGTTTCCTTTCACACAACACCAATCTCAACAACAACCACAACCAAAACAACAGCTGGATCAGTGGACGGAGCAACAGAGTCACAAGAAGGACTGGCCAGCTTCCGATGACAACCACGTCAACAGACTTCAGTCGTTCGTTGAGTCTCTCAGTTCTCAAACCAGCACCAGCAACAAAAAGAACAAATATTCCAACTGCAACAACAACCGCATGACCACACCCACCACCACAACCACCACAACTACCTCTGCAACAAGCAAGTACATCAGCGACAACAAGGGAAGCAAACATTACGGACCTGAACGGCAACAGAACCTCACCAACTACTTCCAGCAGTTGTACCGAGGTGTGTACTGCAACTTCAACAACAACAACAACAACAACAACAACAACAATGAAGATGACGCCAACTCTTCCACTCCTACCAACAACAACACCAACAACACCAGTAGCAATAACAACAGTACCAAGAATAAAACTGATGACCAGCCCTTGGACCTCTCAACCAAGAAGAAGTACGTCTATTTGAACTCCACAGACAATCCCTTCTTCAACGGCTCCCTCTCGTCTCTGCAGTCCAAGTTTGGTGACAATTCTCCTATGTTTACCAAAACTCCCAAAAAGAACCTGCCATACTATCTGCCAAACCTCAAACTGACGATGGAGAACCTGGAAAACTACTGTATGAACAAGTTTCAGAGTAGTCAGAGCGGTCTGTTAAGTTCCGAGAACAGCTACATCAACCACGCCACCACCAGTGGCAAGCAGGCGAGCGAGGTTGACGAGTACTACAGAAACAAGTACCTCCACAACAGCAGCAGCAGCGGTGGCGGCAAGATGGAGAGTCCCCTCAAGGAGGCCACTAACTACGTGTCTCCTATCGAAAAACTCATTGAAACATACACAAGCAGTGCTCCCAACAACAACAACAACAACAACAACAACAACAACAACAACAACAACAACCTCTCCAAAGGCAACAACAAGCACAGAGGTTATGACTACTTGAACATCAGCTCCAATTACGAATTTGACAAGGCGTGTCATCAGAAGAAGCTCGAGAAGTGGATAGAGTCTACCACCAATGCTCTCTTCGACAGCTCCAGGGCGAGTAATGACAGGCCTAGCAGGGCTAATCCCATAAAAAGTACCAACAAGAGCTTCCCTTATAAATCGTACGAAGCAAGCGCAACCAAAACTAATGTTAGGAGTAACGATACAAAAGAAAATAATCAAAACTACAAAGACGAAACGAATGAGAAAGAACTCAGACAGAAAGACAAACAGATGGAAAAAGACGCAGAAAATGACTCTGAAAAAGTCATGGAAGAAAACGGAACATCAAAAAATAAAAATGGCGATAATATTGGCAACACCACCGCCACTACCAAAAACAATAATAACAACAACAACAACGACAACAAAAATAAAAACAACAACAACGACAACAACGACACCAACAGCGATAGCAGGGGCGTGATTTGCAGCATCTGGAACAGTCACCTAGCAGAAGCGAGCCGTCAATCACCTTCTCAATCATCTTCTTCTTCTTCCTCCTCTTCTTCATTCCTCCTGGAACCTCCCAGCAAAAAGCGATCGCAGTCAAAGTCGCCCAGGCCGTCAATCAACTTCCGAGGCCTTCCTCCCTTCTTCCCCCACCCGGGAGCTCTCCTACCCCCAGCACATTTGAAGGACAAGAAGCGTCTGTATACGAACCAGACCTGCAGTTGTGGTATCACTTACACCAACCTCTTCCAACTTATGGTACACGTTGAAGAGAGTGGTCACAAGCCGGAGAAGCTGGAACCCAACACGGTGGAGGACCTCCCGAAGCTTGTAAGAGGCCAAGATGTGTGGATCTCGCAGGGACCAGAGCAAACGGAGATGATCCTGAGGTGCATGCAGTGTCGAACCTCTTTCAAGTCTTTGCCTGAGCTCACTCTGCACATGGTCAAGACCAAACATTACATCAACATCGTCAAACCTGATGGAGAATCAACCAACCCAAACACACCATCTACTACCAGCAACAACAACAGTAACAACAACAACAACAGCAACAGTAACAACAACAACAACAGCAACAATACGGTTATCAACCTGGCATCTAATAGCCTGATCGAGAAGTTGGATCAGCCAGTCAAGACGGATCAGCTGGTCACGCCTCACTGCAGCACCTCTGCAGTCCACAGCACGCCACTCAAACACAGCAAGTCAAGCTACGGTTTGATGAACTTTGACCATGCCACCAACGACGATGCCAGCAATTCAGGGAACATGGAGAAGGCAAAAGAGAATGACAGCAAGCAGGACAGCCTCCGCATTCACGCCAGCACCAGCGTGGCTTACAAGGAGGGACCAAGGACGGAACATGGGATGAGTGTCGAAGGGAAACCTAA
>OX387250.1:910068-915068 GCA_947562095.1 Branchellion lobata
ACGAACGTTTGAATACGACAAGCGATTGACTTTGTGTTGTTGGTGCTGTTGTTGGGATGGTGGGGAACGAACGAACTGCCACACACCCAACCAACGTGCTAACGTTACGGAATTGTAACTTTTCAGTACCTTGTATGACAAGGGTGTACAAACAACATGGATTCTCTAAGTACGCGGTCCCTTCTACCTAGCATCGGTAAAGCTAAGTCGATCGCTCTTCACAAAGCTTATGATAACTTCTTCAGCACCCAAGTCTGATATGGACGTCATCTGCATAGGCATGCTTTGATTTATTTTAATTACTACCCCTCACTTTCGTTTCGAAAGATGCTTCGTAACAGATTCAACTAGAAATGGTTCTCGAACCACATAAATTTAACTCACACCAGTATGCTAATGCGTCTAGAGATGAATAAACGAACGAACGATTGGTTCTAACGTTTCCTTGGTTTTCGGTGTAATCAGCGTCTTGTTGTCCCTTCATGTCTCGGCAGTTTCAATAAACTCTTGCAAAGTGTCTTCTTGCCTGTGAACAACAGTATGAGAAGGTGAACAACATTGTAAACAACAGTATGAGGAGTGAACAACATTGTGAACAACAGTATGAGGAAGTGAACAGCATTGTGAACAACAGTATGAGGAAGTGAGTTGTGAACAACATTGTGAACAACAATATGAGAAAGTGAACAACAGTATGAGTAAATGAACAACATTGTGAACAATATTGTGAACAACATAGTGATCAACATTGTGAACAACATTGTGAACAATATTTCGAACAACCTTGTGAACAATATTGTGAACAACATTGTGAACCACATTGTGAACAACATTGTGAACAACATTGTGAACAACATTATGAAAATATTTGTTTTCTACCAAAAGCATTGCTCGAAAAGCAATAGAATGCCAAAGGAAAAAAGGAAAAAAGAAGAAAGGAAGGAAGGAAAAAAAGGAAGGAAGGAAAAGAGGAAGGAAGAAAAAAAAAGAAAGGAAGGAAGGAAGGGAGGGAGGAAGGAAGGAAGGAAGGAAGGAAGGAAGGAAGGAAGGAAGGAAGGAAGGAAGGAAGAAAGGAAGGAAGGAAGGGAGGAAGGGAGGGAGGAAGGAAAGAAGGAAGGAAGGAAGGAAGGAAGGAAGGAAGGAAGAAAGGAAGGGAGGATGGAGGGAAGGAAGGAGGGTTACGGCTGTGTGGAGATGGAGCATAAAAGCAAAGGGTGTTTCTGAAGCATTGTAAATCTCCAATATTGAATTCTTTTTCAATTCCAAAGTAAAACTTTCTTATTAAAAATCACCAAAATACGCGCGAAAATAAAAAATACGACACCAAAAAATCAAAATAACCAACTTTTTATTTTTCTTGATAAGAAAAAAAACCTTAAAATTGTCACATTTTCAATAATTTATCTATTATTTGAGCGCGCGGAGACTCTTAATAACATGTTTTATGCCTTTTTTATGCCTTATTCATTCCCTTGCAGCAGCTTATGGGACTCTTACGCCAGCCAAGGGTGTTTTTGTGCTTGACTTCTATGCCATTGAGTTTTTCTAGTAGAGTTTTTCTGAGATTTTTTTGTCAAGTTTTTTTTTTTTTAACTTTTGTAAGGGGTTTTGGAGTTTTTGTCTGCGATATCATTTTCTAGTTTTTATTTTGTTTTCTTTGGAGCGCTTCCTTCATATCGGTGTTTCGTTTTTGTTCGAGTTTTGCCGCATTCTAAAAACTTTCAAAGCAAAAAAATAATTTTTTGTTGATTTCATTGTCTTTGTTTTTATTCCGATACTTTTTTTGGCTTCTCAACAAAATTTTTTTGCAGTTTTGTTTGGTGCTTTTGAGAATTATATTGTTATTTAAAGTCCGCTTTGTGTTCAAGATAAAGTTTCATTTTGAGGTCTTAATAGCTTTGTTATTTTTGTTTTTAGGACTTATAAAATATTATTTTGAAATAATCTCATTTTTAGGAGAGTTTAGTTTTTAGGTGACCATTCTTGAAGACTTATTATATATCTTTTTACGCTAAACTGAACCATTCTTTTTTATTGATACTTAAAAAATTGATATTCTAAAAAATTATTCAGAAATATAAATACCTATATATATATATAACTATTCGTGTGTGTGTGTGTGTGTGTGTGTGTGTGTGTGTGTGTGTGTGTGTGTGTGTGTGTGTGTGTGTGTGTGTGTGTGTGTGTGTTTGTGTGTGTGTGTGTGTGTGTGTGTGTGTGTGTGTGTGTGTGTGTGTGTGTGTGTGTGTGTGTGTGTGTGTGTGTGTGTGTGTGTGTGTGTGTGTGTGTGCATGTGTGTTTGAAAGGTATTTGCACATACACTGATAACTATTAAGGGATAGCACCATCATTAAGACGATCCATTCCTTATTTCATAGTCTCCAAAACCTTCCCAAATCTTCTCAAGCTACTCATTAATGTTCCCTTTCACTTTCATCTGCGTTCACGCACTAATTAACGATTCAAGCATTTCAACTGATCAGTCCCAAAACTGTTAATACCTCTTTATTTTGTTTAAGTAAATTTTTCACTTTGAAATAATCTCAAAAATAATTCGAAAACCTTTTGAAAGCACGACTCAGTAAGGTGTGTATTTCTTGACGGACTTCAAACCTTCCAAATTAACTTCATTTCTTTTTATGTTCGGGCTGGAATTTGAGAAATAGTGGGATGAGGCAAGCATATAGGTCTTTAACTCATCCGTCAATCACTCACTCATTCAATCATTCAATCACTCATTCAATCACTCATTCAATCATTCAATCCCTCATTCAATCATTCAATCCCTCATTCAATCATTCAATCCCTCATTCAATCATTCAATCACTCATTCACTCATTCAATCACTCATTCAATCATTCAATCCCTCATTCAATCATTCAATCCCTTATTCAATCATTCAATCCCTCATTCAATCCCTCATTCAATCCCTCATTCAATCACTCATTCACTCATTCAATCACTCATTCAATCACTCATTCACTCATTCAATCCCTCAATCACTCATTCAATCCTTCAATCACTCAACAATTTAATCAAATACTTTCAAAGGTATTTTGAATGGACAAAATGAGAAGGACTTTCCAATCATCCATCCCTCCATCATTCCTCTCTTCCATCCATCATTCCTCTCTTCCATCCATCACCAATCATTCATTTATTCATTAATCCTTCCATCTATTCAATCGATCGACCATCCATCTCACCACCTCTCAGTTCTGCAGACCTTATTCTTATTCATCTTCATATCCACCCTCCATTCAACCTCTCTCACCGACGCTTCATGAAAAGTTAATACGTGATAGCCACAACTCTGCCATCGCCGCCACCACCACTACCACCACCACTACCACCACCACCACCACCACCATCACCATCACCACCACCATCACTACTATCACCACCATCAGCACCACCACCAGCACAACCACCACCACCACCATCACCACCATCACCATCACCATCACCACCACCATCACCACCACTACCATCACCACCACCACCACCATCACCACCACTACCACCATCACCACCACTACCACCACCACCAGCACCATGGTAGCGTTCAACGGAGCGTCAAATCATCGGCGAGCCTTCGAGTCATCAAGTGCTTCTTCCTCCTGAGACTTCCAAGTTATCAGAGAGCTCAAGTGCTGTAGGAAGTCATTTGTTTCGTAGCTCCTGCTGTGATCCTGCAGATCCTCTCACCCTTGGCTGCTTCATCACCAGTGAGCCATTTTCTGCCTCACCACTTCTTCGTATTGTTTTATGTTGGTGAACCAAAATTCCTTGTGCCCCAACAACCAATAGCTTTGGCAACAATGACATGAAAATGAAATATCAAAAAAATCAACAACGACAAAAATAGTGGGAAAATGATGAAGATAACAACAATGACAACAAGCAGGACAACAACAATGACAACAAGCAGGACAACAACAATGACAACAAGCAGGACAACAACAATGACAACAAGCAGGACAACAACAATGACAACAAGCAGGACAACAACAATGACAACAAGCAGAACAACAACAATGACAACAAGCAGAACAACAACAACAACAACAACAACAATACTCTTAACTTTGTTTTTCACCTCATCATCTATCCTTCATCCACTTCGTCCTATTTCCTATTATCAATCACTCATCCATCATCACCATCATCGTCGTCATCATCACCACCATCTTCCTGCTCCTTTTCCTTCTCCTTCTTTTTCTCCTCCACCTTCTTCTTTTCTTTTTCCTCCTCCTCCTCCTTTTCCTCCTCCTTCTCCTCTTCATCATCATCATCATCGTCATCACCATCATCATCATCATCATCATCATCATCATCATCATCATCATCATCATCATCATCATCATCATCATCATCATCATCATCATCATCATCATCATCATCATCATCATCATCATCATCATCATCATCATCATCATCATCATCATCATCATCATCATCATCATCATCATCATCATCATCATCATCCTCATCATCATCATCATTCGGTTCTTCCTTCTTTTATTTTTTTCTTTCTTTGTTAAACTGTTTTTATCTTCTTTAATCATTCACTTATTTGTTTAACTAACCATTCATTTATTTATTTATTTTTATTCATTTATTTATTTATTTTTATTCATTTATTTATTTATTTTTATTCATTTATTTATTTATTTTTATTCATTTATTTAATCTTATTTATTTATTATCTATGTTTATTTTTTTTACGTTTTCATCATCAAATCTAGCCTTTTTTTTTCTTCATTTTTTTATGACCTTTACAACAGCTCTGTTAGTTTTTAACTCCTTCCACCCATACAAACTCCTGTGAAACTCTCGCATGCAGTTTTATGATGTGTAGAAGGCATGACGTCATTCGACCATCATGGAATATTCCCAAAGACCAAATATTCCTCTTGCCCTCCTCCTCAAAGTCCTTCTCTCCTGTTGCTTTAAGAGCTCCTTTGTCCCCACTTCCACACCCTCAAGTCTAATTTTCA
>OX387250.1:917568-932568 GCA_947562095.1 Branchellion lobata
AAGCATTCTGAAATTTTAAAGGTAGTTATAAGCTAGGTGATACATACTATCACATACATTGTGTTATCACATACAATCTAGATAACACAATGTTGAGTGTACACTACGGAGGGGCATTTTGGGAGTTAGGCAAAAAAATATTTTTGTTTATAAATTATTAAATAAAAAAATATATAATCCGATATTAAAAATATATTGTGTAAAAACGAGATGAAGAAAAGAAAAAAAAGAAAAAAATCGGAAATGAGGAGAAAAAAAAAGGAAAAAGATGAATAAAGAGGAAAGAAAAAGAAAAGAGAAGAGAAAAAAATTAAAAAAGAAAAGAAAAAAATGAAAAAATGAAAAAATGAAAAAAAAAATATGAAAGAAACATTGAGAAAATGAAAGAATAAGAAAAACAGAAGAAGGGACAAAAAAGATCATAAAACAAAGAAGATACAAATATGATGATGGAGAGAAAGAAAGAAAAAAGAAAAAGAAGGAGAAAAAAGAAGAAAAAAAAGAGAAAAAAAAGAAGAAAAAGAAAAATATTGAAAAAAAGATGATGAAGGAGGACAAGGAAAAATGAAAAAAAGATTAAAAATATAAAAAGAAGAGAAAGAAAGAAGCTTGATTGAGCCTCAATTGGTGACAACAACATTCACACCCATCATTCTCCCTCATTTTGTCCATTCCACCGCACTCACTCCTGCTGTTCATTCTGCTGTTCACTCCCGCTGTTCATTCTGCTGTTCATTCTGCTGTTCATCCTGCTGTTCACTCCCGCTGTTCATTCTGCTGTTCATTCTGCTGTTCATTCTGCCGTTCATTCTGCTGTTCATTCTGCTGTTCATTCTGCTGTTCATTCTGCTGTTCATTCTGCTGTTCATTCTGCTGTTCATTCTGCTGTTCATCCTGCTGTTCATTCTGCTGTTCATTCTGCTGTTCATTCTTCTGTTCATTCTGCTGTTCATTCTGCTGTTCATTCTGCTGTTCATTCTGCTGTTCATTCTGCTGTTTATTCTGCTGTTCATTCTGCTGTTCATTCTGCTGTTCATTCTGCTGTTCATTCTGCTGTTCATTCTGCTGTTCATTCTGCTGTTCATTCTGCTGTTCATTCTGCCGTTCATTCTGCTGTTCATTCTGCTGTTCATTCTGCTGTTCATTCTGCTGTTCATTCTGCCGTTCATTCTGCTGTTCATTCTGCTGTTCATTCTGCTGTTCATTCTGCTGTTCATCCCGCTGTTCATTCTGCTCTTCATTCTGCTCTTCATTCTGCTGTTCATTCTGCTATTCATTCTGCTGTTCATTCTGCTGTTCATTCTGCTATTTCCATTTCCAATTCTTTCAAACGCTATTTCATTGTTTAAATATTTTCATTTAATTTTCTAGCTTCCAAATTTTTTTTCATAATTTTTATTTTTTTCACTGTTACCATTCCTATTTTCGAAAATTTTTTAACCTTAGTGCTTTTTTATAGACTCTTATTTTCGAAAATGACGTGAAAATAGTTGGATCTTTTGAAACTCTCAACGAAGCGCTCACTTTCCACTGAAGTCGAAATACCGTTTGGAAGTTAATGAACAAATTACATTAAAAATGCAAATTTGAATCTGATTAAGAGGCATTTTTTATTCAAAATGGCTTGACAAAGCAAGCTAGAAACAATTGTTTGAATTTTAAAAAGCAAAAATAAAAACATTGTTCTGGAAGACCACATTGGTTCGGAAGACAACATTGGTTCGGAAGACAACATTGGTTCGGAAGACAACATTGGTTCAGAAGACAACATTGGTTCGGAAGACAACATTGGTTCGGAAGACAACATTGGTTTGGAAGACAACATTGGTTCGGAAGACAACATTGGTTTGGAAGACAACATTGGTTCGGAAGACAACATTTGAAGATACTTTCAACAGCAGACAAATTGTATGAACTTGCACGATGTGACCATTGATTGCCTAGTTCACTTACTCTTTTAATAATTCATACCTGCTGTCATTCACTTTCCATTCACTCTTTCATCTATTCAACCATTCATTCATCCATCTATCTATTCATTCATCCATTCATTCATCCATTCATTCATCCATCTATCCATCTTTCATTAAATCATCCATCCATTCGTCCATCCATCTATCCATCCATCCATCCATCCATCCATCCATCCATCCATCCATCCATCCATCCATCCATCCATCCATCCATCCATCCATCCATCCATCCATCCATCCATCCATCCATCCATCCATCCATCCATCCATCCATCCATCCATCCATCCATCCATCCATCCATCCATCCATCCATCCATCCATCCATCCATCCATCCATCCATCCATCCATCCATCCATCCATCCATCCATCCATCCATCCATCCATCCATCCATCTATCCATCCATCCATCCATCCATCCATCCATCCATCCATCCATCCATCCATCCATCCATCCATCCATCCATCCATCCATCCATCCATCCATCCATCCATCCATCCATCCATCCATCCATCCATCCATCCATCCATTCAAACAGCCAGAGCACAACAGCAAGTAGTATCTGAAGGGATGAAGATTTGATGTTTTTGAGTGACAAGCTCTGAAGGCCAGGTATTGATCGCTGCCACAACAACAACAACAATAATAAGAAGAACAGCAACAAAAAGCTAGACGCTAAGAAAATGAAAAGATTTGCTCTGTTGTTGTTTTATTATTTTTGAAAAGTCTTTTGTTCTTCAAATTGAAATTTCAACCTGATTTTGAATAAACTGCAAATAAAGGAATGATCAAAACACCGAAATTTCAAATTCAATTTTTTTTTTCTCATTAATACTTCAAAAAATTCAACTCTTGTAGCGGTTTTCCACTTATTTCGGAATAATTTTGAGTTTTTCTCACGAATATTTTTTTTTTGTGCCATTTTTTTCGAATATCAATACATTTTTCGTTATTCCCTAATAATATTCCAGTCTTAATAAGACATGCCTTTTAAGTCATGCGATTATTAGCCATTGGAGGAAAATAAAAGCAGTCTGTATTCCACCATTCCTGCTGCTTACTATGAATTTTAGAGTTTTTTTTCAAAATTTGAACTGTTTTATTTGCTTCCTATGCAAAACACGAACACGTTTTGCTTTTAGGGCGCTTTTAGCGTCTAAGGAAGTAGAAAAAAACAACAACTTTATAATTCAAAAGGTTTTTTCGAGTTTTTATTTTTGCATCTTCTTTGGTTTTTTTTAATCCCTTCCAGTTACACTTGCACCTTTTTCTCATTGCTACATCCCTCTCCACACCCTCAACACCCACCCATGCAACACCCACCCATGCGACACCCACTCATGCAACACCCTGCAACACCCACCCGTGCAACACCCACCCATGCAACACCCACCTATGCAACACCCACCCCTGCAACACCCACCCATGCATCACCCACCCATGCAACAACCATCCATGCATCACCCACCCATGCAACACCCACCCCTGCAACACCCACCCATGCAACACCCACCCATGCAACACCCACCCATGCATCACCCACCCCTGCAACACCCACCCCTGCAACACCCACCCACGCAACACCCACCCCTGCAACACCCACCCATGCAACACCAACCCATGCAACACCCACCCATGCAACACCCACCCCTGCAACACCCACCCATGCAACACCCACCCATGCAACACCAACCCATGCAACACCCACCCATGCAACACCCACCCATGCAACACCCACCCATGCAACACCAACCCATGCAACACCCACCCCTGCAACACCCACCCATGCAACACCCACCCCTGCAACACCCACCCATGCAACACCAACCCATGCAACACCCACCCCTGCAACACCCACCCATGCAACCCCCACCCCTGCAACACCAACCCATGCACTTCCCATGCAACCTTCCATCAGGACACACCCTGCATAATTGACCTCCTTCCACCCTTTTGGCTTTTTTTCTTTTTTCTTTTTCATTCTTTCTTATTCCTTCTCACCCTTCTTCACTCCTCCTCACTACTTTTTTTCCATCATCTCTTTTCAACCGTCTCCACAACCCCTCCTTCATCCCCATCACAACCTCACTTCTCCATCGTTGGCAATGTACTCAAGCATTTTATCATAAAAAACATATACCACAAACACAAATTGTATATACTAATCTCTTAATCCAATCTAGTCCAGTCTTTTGTATCGCGTCTTTCAGCACCACGTTTAGCACCCTCACAAAGGCTCCCAAAGGCGCTATACTAAAAGCTCCATGAAGTCTTCTTCCACCTTCGTCTCCTACTTGAGTTTCATGAGGTTATTATTTTCTTCCTCTTTCGTCTCTCACGTGAGCATAACTCTTCAAACATCAGTTGCCTAATGTACCAATGTTCAACTGCCCACAGAGACAGCGCTTCGTCATAACAATACTACCTCCCTATCAGTTGATTCGTTTGAAAATGTTTTGAGTCATTCGCTAGAGCGAGATTATCATTTCAGTTTATTATTTTCAAAATTGAATTTATAATAATGGTTTATTATTATCCAGATCTCATATGAGTCACCACAGTTTTTCATCACCACGTGGGAAGGACAGGCAAAACCTTCGAGAGAGTCTGCCACCTTTTGAAATGTTTCACGTCACGTGCTGCATGGGGAGGAAGGGCGATGTGGAGTGAATCTTTCGATATGATTCCATATTGCAACAGCATGCCTATGCACCAGCATGCTTATGGTCAACCTTATGATCAACCTTATGATCAGCCTTATGATCAACCTTATGATCAAGCTTATGATCCACCTTATGATCAACCTTATGATCAAGCTTATGATCAACCTTATGATCAACCTTATGATCAACCTTATGGTCAACTTCATGATCCACCTTATGATCGAGCTTATGATCCACCTTATGATCAGCCTCAAAAACCCTCCTTCCACAACAAAAACCTCCACGAAAGATTATCCAGTCTCCACATCACAACTTCTCCAAACTGTAACGATTCAAATAAATCATATTTAATAAATAATTCTCATTCCAACCAAACTAGCCCTCACAATCCAATCTCTGCTCTTCAAGTAGTGTCTATCTTCATGCAAATTCGACTCAATAGCATATTATTATTATATTAATAGTATATATATTATTCGACTCAATAGATCGTAACTTGAGCGATTATTTTCTATTAGTGTTTGTTGAAACAAACCCTCAAAATCAGCTCTCCTCCTCAGACAAAATGAAGTTAAGTGCGTACAAATTAATTAGCTCAGACCTTTCCATCTCAAGGTTAAGAGGTATTTTATATAAGAGAACGTTACGATGTAAATTGGATTGCGCTAAATACTCCGTTTAATGATTGATTATTTATGCATCAAATTAATTAAACCTGCATACATATACCCATCGTCCATAGAAGTTTTTCTCGTTCGGAAAATGATGTTTTTTTATTGATCCCTATCACCTCCTTTTGTTCCACTTTGAAATATCTCAAGAGATTTTAACCTACCAAGTATGGTCTGGTCCACGTACTCAAGTGTTAATAACAGTACATTCAATTCAAACATTGTTACCTGTGTATTTGCTAACTTCCTGAAACATCCCAATCACCAGCCAATGAGGTTCAGGTCGGTTGAAACTTCGACTAGGTTAGTTAATAGTGAAGCTTCCTCTCTGCCACTTTCCTTGAAGAGTTTTCAGTTTCAACTGAGAATCTGCATTCTTCCTCTTTTTCTTATTTTGAGAGATTTTAATATTTCTCATAATAATAAATTAAAATAATAATACTAAATTTATTTCCTATTCTTTAGAGCTATTTTTGATCTTTTTGATTCTCCTGATTGGGTAGGTGGTTGGGGACCAGAAGATTGATTGGTCGGAAAGTTTGAGAGCGACTTGAGAATAATGTTTATTGAGTTTCAAACGAGGTTGACAAAAGTGAATGTACAACTATCAGTTGAATGTGCTTTTGGATGTGCTTAATCATCGCCATTAGTTGAACCAATTATTTAAAGAAACA
Source organism: Branchellion lobata (assembly GCA_947562095.1). Lineage (NCBI taxonomy): Eukaryota > Metazoa > Annelida > Clitellata > Hirudinida > Piscicolidae > Branchellion > Branchellion lobata. Next base: position 923,550 of record OX387250.1, read on the forward strand.
ATAACATAATTCGTTGTTAATTGGTTGATTAATTTCTTAATTAATTATTCTTTTTGATTAATTTAATAAAAAAATAATCAAAAAAATTGGAATATTAGAAAGTGTATGATGGAATTCCAGGCAACAAAGTAAGAACTGATGAAGCGAAGACTTTTTAGTCTCAGAGGAAAAAAACATGAAAGTAAAATGTCCAAAAAGGTGTCATCAATGACGTGTCCAAGGTGCTTCTATGGAGGGTGAGGATTGGATTGGATGTTGAAGGGTGTGTGATGATGATGATGATGATGATGATGATGATGATGATGATGATGATGATGATGATGATGATGATGATGATGATGATGATGATGATGATGATGATGATGATGATGATGATGATGATGATGATGATGATGATGATGATGATGATGATGATGATGATGATGATGATGATGATAACGATGAAGATGACGATAACGATGACAACGACGACGATGAAGATGAAGATGACGATGACAACGATGACAACGACGATGACGATGAGGATGATTCAACAGAAAGTAACAAATGCAAAAAATTAAATACTCGTATGATAACAACACCATTCCGTTCGGTTGAGCTTGTGTGGAGGGGTAAGGCAGCCTATAGTGTGGTCTTTGTGCCGAGCAGTGTAAATGTAGCTAAAACATAAATATAAACCACGAAACTGCTTTGTGTAGAACATGAAAGTAAACCAGGCCACTGAACCATACGAAGTGCCTTTAAAACTATTTGATTCGGAAATATCAAAGGTTGGTGGTTGTGGAGAGGTGTGAGGTGATGGAGAGATGAATTGTTGAAGGTGGGATAATTGAGTGGTGGGGTGGTGGAATGGTGGTGTGGTGGAGGGGTGGAGTGGTGGAGTGGTGGAGGGGTGGGGTGGTGGGGTGGTGGGGTGGTGGGGTGGTGGGGTGGTGGGGTGGTGGAGTGGTGAGGTGGTGGGGTGGCGGATGACTTCAGTACCAGCTTTTTGATGCTGGTTCTCACCACAAAGTGTTTGAGCCGCAAATTAGAACCCTCAAAGGTTAATCTAATCTAATAATGTGTGAAGCGCTTAACACGAAAAAGTTAAATGGAACACAAATCGTCAAGAAACTCGAGTTGTATGACTGGTGGTACGACTGGAAAAGGTGGATTGATGGAGGCGGTGGTGGTGGTGGTAATATCATCAGCTATTGCTGGCTCTGATGAAGATGGAATAGTGCACAACGTTGTATAACATGTAACAAAATATAACATTCTACAAACGTACCAAGTTGAAAAAACACCAGTACAAAATATATGGCTATGAAGGACAAAAGGCATGCTCAGAAGTTGTAGTTTGTGTGGCGCTAAGGCAAGGAAGGGGCTTGAGACTCCGCTGAAGACTAGTGCAATCTTCGAAGCTACGTGTATTAGTCTACTGAAACATTCTGTTTCCATTAGTCTATAAAAAGAATATTCTGATATTAATAGGAAAATAATTCATAATACTTTATATTATAAAATTCTATATTATATTTAATATACACAAATATAAAAGTTAAAAACCATGATGTTACTGGAAAATAACTGTGAAGTAAGATAAGGTCATTGTGAATTTATTCAATGTATAGTTATGATAATATTGGTCTAATTTTATAGAAAATACCATTGCTAAAAAGTGCTTGCGTCTAAAGTCTCCTGGGCTACGGAATGAATGAGTGACATAGTGATGAGCTTGACGAATGGGTAAGGAGGATTTATAAGTGAAAAGTTGAGCGCTACGTAAAGAAGCACTTTTGGAATTGTATAAATTTTTTACGTTAGTATCAAAAAGATGTTAGCGGCAATTGAACTTGAGACGTTAGCTTGAACACCAAGAAGAATGAGGCGTGACGCAGCGTGGAATATTTTGAAGGACAAACAAAGGGGATGAAGATCGAAATTCAAAGATCGGCCGATCATCGATCAACGTAAATAGTCTAAGAGTTGCAAGAAGGTGTGTGTGCTGGTGCTTGTGTGCTGGTGCTTGTGTGCTGGTGCTTGTGTGCTTGAAGAAAGGCTGTTGTGGTTGTTGTGTCTTGTGTTGTGTTGTGTTTGTGTTGTGGTTGTGTGTTGTGGTTGTGTGTTGTGGTTGTGTGTTGTGGTTGTGTGTTGTGTGTTGTGGTTGTGTGTTGTGGTTGTGTGTTGTGGTTGTGTGTTGTGTGTTGTGATTGTGTGTTGTGTTTGTGTTGTGGTTGTGTGTTGTGGTTATGTGTTGTGGTTGTGTGTTGTAGTTGTTATGGTTGAGATGATGCGGCTAATTTTTTTGTTGATGTGGTTGAAGATGGTCATGCAGTGGTGGAAGGTGGTGATGGTGTTGGTTGTGGCGTAGCAAAGAAGTCAGTATTTGAAGGGTTGAGAATTTTACATGAGTTGAGAATCTAGCATTTGTATATTCAACGATGAAACAACATGAATATATAAATATTAAAACAAAAGTTTAAATAATTCAGAAGGGAGCGTTACAAACTTTTAAAATTTTGTAACTGAAGTTACCGAAGGAGGAGAAACTCGAAAAAAATTTAGAAGTGAGAACTTGTGAGAATCAGCTTGTATCAAAAAGTTGTTACAAAGGTGTTACAAGGGTGTTACAAGGGTGTTACAAGGGTGTTACAAGGGTGTTACAAGGGTGTTACAAGGGTGTTACAAGGGTGTTACAAGGGTGTTACAAGGATGTTACAAGGGTGTTACAAGGGTGTTACAAGGGTGTTACAAGGGTGTTACAAGGGTGTTACAAGGGTGTTACAAGGGTGTTACAAAGGTATTGAAAGGGTGTAAAAAAGATGTTACAAAAGTGTTGTAACCGATTTATAAACCAGAAATTGCTTTAGTCGTATTACACAAAGTTTTGATTGCTTTCAAAAGTTGTTGACAAATATTTTGATGTGTCTTGTAGGAGTTGATTGTGTTTCATATCGCCACATGTTTCACATTACCACATGTCACATAATGTCACATGATGTCACATGTCACACAATGTCACATAATGTCACATGATGTCACATGTCACACAATGTCACATAATTTCACATGATGTCACATGAGGTTACATGATGTCACACAATGTCACACAATGTCACATGATGTCACATGATGTTACATGATGTCACATAATGCCACATGATGTCACATAATGTCACGTGTCACATGATGTCACGGGATGTGACGTGTTAAGTACTTCAAAGATCTACTTCAACAGTTTCGTCAACAGGTGCTAACTCAGAAAGGGCTCGAGAAAGTGATGGAAAAATTATCAAATGTGAAATTGGTGTGGTCGTGTCAAGCGAGTCTGTAGTGTTGTAACCAGGTGAATGATAAAGTGAAAGATCTTCAGCCTTGAGAGGAAAGAGATCGCGGAGGGCTGGACGCTGGAAAGTGGTGAAACTATTCAGTGGTGTTAACATTAAGTTCACTTTTAAAAGATAATGTGAGAAGTCATACCGAACCAGAAATGCTTGAAAGTGAATGAATAAATAGGTTTTGAGGGTTACACGATAGAATAATAAAATAATTGATTTTGGAATTCGTCAAAGCCAAATCAGGCTCTATTTGGCTTCAAGTATCGTTTTCAATAGGAAACACTGTAGAAAATTCAATTTGATAAATATATGCTTTCTGTCTCATTCAAAGGGTGTGATGACGTAATGTAAACTTCAGTAATTTGCGCAGAATAAATATTCAATTTGGAAAGAAAAAAATAAAGAAACCTAGGTGGTAATGGAAGTTGTTCACGGTTAAACAATGATTCACTTGTGTCATGAAGTACAATTGTCCGAACATTTGATTGGTTGTTGCGATGAAATTGGGTGGGCCAATAATGAAAGGTTGCCATGGAAATAGATGGGGAGAAGTCACAATATCAATGTGGAATTTTCAGTTTTTTCAAGGTTAACTTGCTTTGCAGAAAAAAACTTTGACTTGATAGTTACTTGATTTCAGAAGATTTAACAAGACAGACGCTCCGACGAGCCAGATGGTGGCGTGGTGAGTCCAACGGGCTGATATCCATTGGAACGAGAAGAATAATGAAGGAGGAATCGTTGAAAAGGAGTAACGCAAAATATGTTGCTTTAGCGTGAAAACACAAATAACAGAAGAGTCAATTTACAAGTTACATTATTGGTGACTAACAATTCTCATAAATATGTCATCCCTTCCATGTCACCTTCGTGAAGGTACCTCACAATGACTCAATGACGAAATTGATGTTTTAAAACATTCCACAGATGGCGGTACGTTAGATTTTGATGACTCAAAACACGAAATACCTAGTTATGTTAATACTTCTTCCAGTATTTAAAAGTTAACAGAGGGTATAATACACAGATAAATTAAAAACATTCGCTAGGTTGATATGTTAGGAGAGATGGGGTGACTGAGAATACGGTTCTTCACGGCAACATAAAAGCTGAAAATGTTAACTCAAAAATCATCAAAAAATGTTGAAAAGATAATCTTGTTCGTTGCTGTTTCATTGGTTGGTTGTTTCCTGGTTGATTGGTGGTTGGTTGGTTGTTCATAGGTTGGTTGTTCATTGGTTGATTGGTTGTTGATTGGTTGGTTATTCATTGGTTGATTGGTTGTTCATTGGTTGTTCATTGGTTGGTTGTTCATTGGTTGATTTTTCATTGATTGGAAGTTGGTTGGTAGTTGGTTGGTAGTTGATTGGTTGGTGGTTGGTTGGTTGTTCATTGGTTGGTAGTTGGTTGGCTGGTTGTTGATTGGTTGGCGGTTGATTGGTGCTTGATAAGTGGCCTTTCAAAGGACCAGGTTGGTTTCAAGCCAATGATCTGACAACAACAAATCCTTGACGCCTTCGCTGTTGCTGAAACTCTCGTTAAGTTGTTGTTGCTGTTGTTGTTGCAATAGCTGCAAGAGTTGGAGTTGTTGCTGTTGCTGCTGAAGCTGTTGCAAGAGAGTGTGGTTATCAAAGGTTTCTGAGTCAGTTTCAAGTACTTTGAAGCCTTGTTGCTTGGGCACGATGGAAGAAGCAGAAGACGTCTGCATGGGAATCTCCAGTTCCTCCAGGTCATTCTCAGTCAGTTTGGTTAACTCCATGTGGCTGAGCTCCAGCTGCCACTGGAGGGGCAAATTAAGGAGGTCAAGAGAGGTCATGAGATCAATCTCGTCAGAAATTAGGTCACCGCTGTTGAGCAGCTGTTGTTGTTGTTGCTGCTGTTGCTGCTGGTGTTGTTGTTTGAGTTGTGTAAAGACGTCTGAGTCATGATTCAAGAAAAGGTCAGAAGTTTTGTATAGAGATTTTTGTGGAGTGCTAATAGTGTTGTTGTTGTTGTTGTTGTTGTTACTGTCGTTGTTGTTTTCAAAGTATACGTTATTGTTGAAAATGTTGTTGTTGCTGTTGGAATTGTTGGAGTTGTTGATGAGTGTGGTGAGATCTTCGCATGGCGGGTAGAAGCTGTGGTGGTCTGGAGTTGAAGGAGAACTAAGCTGGTTGGGTGAAGAAGGAACATTGGTTGGCAGTTTGAATAGTTGTTGGTGTTGTTGTAGTAGTTGCAATTGTTGTTTGTTGGCATTGAGTTGTGTGTTGTTGAGATCAACAGAAGTTTGACTGAGATTTTTTTCAGAAAGATCACTAAGCTGGATTTGCAAAAATGGTTGTTGCTGTTGTAGCTTTTGTTGTTGTTGGTGTTGTTGTTTTTGTTGTTGTTGGTGTTGTTGTTTTTGTTCTGATTTCATAAACGTGATCAAGTTGTTGTTGATGACGTTCTTGTCTTTGGAAAACAACTTTTGTTGATTGTCTTTGGGAAATATCGTGAACTTTTCATCAATGGTATTGTTGTTGTTGTTGCTGTTGATGTTGTTGATGTTGTTGTTGTTGTTGTTTTTGATGTTGTTGTTGATGTTTTTGTTGATTTTGTTGTTGTTGTTGTTGATGTTGTTGATGTTGGTGTTGTTGTTGAGGGTGTTGTTGTTGTTGTTGTTTATATTGGTGTTGTTGTTGGTGTTGGTGTTGTTGTTGATGTTGTTGTTGATGTTAGTATTATTGTTGTTGATGATGTTGGTGTTGTTGTTGTTGTTGTCTATGACGTTGACCTCCTTGATTCCCTTGCCAAGGCAGAGCTTTTTAGCCTTCTCTGAAATGCAACTCAACTCAGAGTTATCACTGTCACTGCAAGTGATGTTGTTGCTGTTGCTGTTGTTGCTGTTGCAAGTGTTACTGTTTATGTTGTTGTTGTTGTTGTTGACGTCACGACACGTCACATCTTCTTCCTTGCAAACAGATCTGTCGTTGACAGCAAGCAGGAAGTTGTAATTTGGGGTGTTTTCGAGGTTGTTGTTCATGGTGCCAGTCACCACGTTAGAACAGGCGCTGTTGGGACTGCACGTGGCTCCAACCACTCCGCCACCACCAGCACTACCACCACCACCATTACCACCACCACCGCTGCTGCAGACCAGGCCACTGGTGGCGTTGTGTTGCTGCTGTTTGGCTATAGCTCTCTTGCGGGGCTTGTACTTGTAGTCCGGGTACTCTTGCACGTGCAACAGGCGCAGTCTTTCCGCCTCTTCAATAAAGGGTTGTCGCTCCAGGTCACTCAAGGTCTTCCAGCGAGCCCCCAACTGCTTGCTGATCTCCGCGTTGTGCATGTCAGGCTGCGACTGTGGTGGTTGCGGTGGCTTGGTTGGTGGTTTGCTGGGTAGTTGAGTGGTTGGCTGGTTGATGGGTGGTTTGATGGGTGGTTTGATGGGTGGTTTGATGGGTGGTTTGATGGATGGTTTGATGGGTGGTTTGATGGGTGGTTTGATGGGTGGTTTGATGGGTGGTTTGATGGGTGGTTGAGTGGTTGTTGAATGGTTGGCTGGTTGGTTGGATAGTTAAGATGGTGGTTGATAGTTTTATGATTGAAGATGATTGGCTGACTGACTGTTGGTTGGTTTCACGACGGAAGGTGGTTGAATGGTTGATTGGATGCTAATGCAACAGTTTGTGCTTCAGCTAATGTAGAGTTTGGTGGTGTTGGTGGTGGTGTGGTTTGGTAGTGCTGTGGTGGCGTTGTGGTTGTGGTGTGATGGTAGTGTTGGGGGTGTGGTAGTGTAACGGTGGTGATGGTGGTGGTGGTGGCGGTAGTGTGATGATGGTGGTGGTGGTGGTGGTGGTAGTGTGTTGATGGTGATGGTGTGATGATGGTGGTGGTGGTGGTAGTTTGTGATGATGGTGGTGGTGGTGGCGGTGGTGGTGGCAATGATGATGGTGATGGTGAACAAGCTAATTGGTTGAGTGGAAAGTTAGAAGCTTGTTCAGTGGCGCGGAGGAGAAACTTTGAGTAGCTACAACGGTGATAAGACTTAATTGCTTTGTACGAGGAGTGAAGGAGGAATTATGAAAACATGAGCTAGGTGGATGGATGGATAAATGAATGAGTGTGTGGATTATCACTTACATGGAAATTCAGTTTTATGGCTCGAAATGGTTGTGTAAATGGTTGAATGAATGGCTGAGAAAACGGGTGGATGAATGGCTGGATGAATGGGCGGATGAATGGGTGGATGAATGGGTGGATGAATGGGTGAATGAATGGGTGAATGATGGGGTGGATGAATGGGTGGATGAACGTGTGGATGAATGGGTGGATGAATGGGTGGATGAATGTGTGGATGAATGGGTGAATGAATGGGTGGATGAATGGGTGGATGAATGGGTGGATGAATGGGTGGATGAATGGGTGGATGAATGGGTGGATGAATGGGTGGATGAATGGGTGGATGAATGGATGGATGAATGGATGGATGAATGAATGGATGAATGGATGGATGAATGGGTGGATGAATGGATGGATGAATGTACGAAGAATATATAAATGTCCAACGCCATGAAACATTTGTTGTGGTGGAGTTACAGACAATGTGATGAATGAAGAGATTTTTACTGCAAGGTACTTATAGGCTGCAAGGTACTTATAGGCTGCAATAACGAGGATAAAAATAAAAATAATAATAATAATAATAAGAAAAATAAAAAAAATAAATAATAATAATAATAATAATAATAATAATAATAATAATAATAATAATAATAATAATAATAATAATAAAAATAAAAATAAAAATAAAAATAAAAAAAATAATAATAATAAAAATAATAATAATAATAATAATAATAATAATAATAATAATAATAATAATAATAATAATAATAATAATAAAAGAATAATAATAATAATAATAATAATAATAATAATAATAATAATAATAATAATAATAATAATAATAATAATAATAATAATAATAATAATAATAATAATAATAATAAAAGAATAATATTGGTATATAAATACCATTCAATGAACAATTTGAGAGTTATGATTAAGAGTTATAATTCTTTCGAAGATGAGAATAGGGGATATGATGATGATGATGATGATGATGATGATGATGATGATGATGATGATGATGTTGATGATGATGTTGATGATGATGATAATGATGATGAGGATGATGATGATGATGATGATGATGATGATGATGATGATGATGATGATGAGGATGATGATGATGATGATGATGATGATGATGATGATGATGATGATGATGATGATGATGATGATGATGATGATGATGATGATGAAACTAGAGTGAATCATTGCTAATCTCTTATCTCACAAACCATTTGAGAGGCAGAGAGGGTGATACAGAGGAAAAGATTAAAAAAGAGATAAAAAATTAACGAAATAATGTAAAGAAAAAAGAATATATATGAGAAATTTAGTTTGAAAACAGATTTATGTTTATAAATATGAAGAGGAGTAGGAGAATAAATTGAAAAGAATGATGAAAGAGGGTAGGAGTGTAGCAAGGATGAGGAGGGAGGACCAGAAGAGCCTCATTAGGGTCGGTGTGTGTCTGTGGCCCTGATGAACTCTCGTGTGTATTGGCATGTTTGTATGTATATTGCTAGAGTCGTTGTGTATTTTTGTTTTTTTATGTACCATTGTATGTGTTGGTATGTATGTGCCATGTTTGATGTGCTTGTTTTGAT
>OX387250.1:940068-950068 GCA_947562095.1 Branchellion lobata
GAAGATGATGAGGAGGAGTAAGAAGATGATGAGGAGGAATAGGAAGATGATGAGGAGGAGTAGGAAGATGATGAGGAGGAGTAGGAAGATGATGATAAAAGAAAAAAAGTGGTAGAGAAGATGCTGAGGAGGCAGGACGTGAGTATTGAGAGGAGCAATTCAATAAAGAACAATTTCAAGGTAAAAGCTTCACGAGGATGAGACATAACAGCAAATACTTGAAAGGTACGGGCTTGCACGATAAATCACACATCCGCATTACGCCACAAGCGGCAATAAAGGCTGGAATGAAGGAGTGTTGAGTGGAGAATTGCCTTCAGAGGTCACCTTATTGCATCCAGCCGCCATTGCCAATCAAATTCATTCTGAACAAAAAATAATTGTATTATTTGTCTTCGTGCTGTATTTCCAGGCGTTTTTAAGATTATTTCCCATATTGCTTTTTGAAGTTCCACCCATAAATAACATTTTAAAATAAAAACGCGTTTTTAAAACCATTTGAACATTTTTTATTGTATCGTATCGTATTTTATTGTATCGTATCGTATTTTATTGTATTTTATTGTATCGTATCGTATTGTTTTGTATTTTATTGTATCGTATTGTATTGTATCGTATCGTATTTTATTGTATCGTATCGTATTCTATTGTATTTTATTGTATCGTATTTTATTGTATTGTATTGTATTGTATCGTATCGTATTGTATTGTATCGTATCGTATTGTATTGTATCGTATCGTATTTTATTGTATTTTATTGTATCGTATTGTATTGTATTGTATTATATTGTATTGTATTGTATTGTATTGTATTGTATTGTATTGTATTGTATTGTATTGTATTGTCTTGTATTGTATTGTATTGTATTTTATTGTATCGTATTGTATGGTATCGGATTGTATTGTATTTTATTGTATTTTATCGTATTGTATTGCATTTTATTATATTTTAATGTATTGTATTGTATTGTTTTGTTTTGTTTTGTATTGTATTGTATTGTATTGTATTGTATTGTATTTGATTGTATTGTATCGTATTGTATTTTATTGTATCGTATTGTATTGTATTTGAAGAAATGGTCGAGTAGAATGGAGAGTTCTTCCAGGTTTGTATGTTTTCTTTAACTTTCAGAGCCACTCGGCTCGCCTACACCCCTGAGAAGGGCACGCCTTCCCTGCTCAAGGAATATTCAATGAACGCCAAACAATCCTTCAAAACCATTACATCCCTTCGCAATCAATAAGTTTTGTTCGTTTTAAATACAATTCTTTGTTTTATTTTCAAGTTTCTCTTTTTTTATTGAATTTTTTATATTTTCATTCAGTTTAATAAGTTACATTTGATTTCGTAGGTTTTTATTTTTGAAATATTGAGACCGAGTGATTTGTTTGTCTATTATTCTTGTCACAAAACCCACCCAGTCGTGATTTATGGCTCGTCTGCCTACAAACACATACGTGCATGCAAATGCTTGAAACTTTGAAATAATTATGAAAGAGTTACAATTACGCATAGTTACGCAAAATTCACTGAAAACAGAAGCACACCAACACAAATAGACGCAAACAAACACAGGAACACACACACACATAAATACAAAAACAAAAAGAAAAACACAAACACAGAGAAATACACAAACACAAAGAGAAACACACACACACACAAAGAAAGACATAGAAGCACAAAATCACACATGGAAACACACAGACAGATTGACATAACTTAGTACACAAACACATTGCAATACACGCAGGTAGAAACAAAAAAATAGGCACACATACACACAGACATACATAACCACATAGAAAATTATGCACAAATACACATAGACATACACAACCTCATATAAAAATAAGCACACATAAAAGCAGGCATACATAGAATAATACAAAAATGTGCCCACGTAAAAGCAGGCATACACAGAATAATATAAAAATAAGCACACATAAAAGCAGGCATACACAGAATAATACAAAAATAAGCACACATAAAAGCAGACATACACAGAATAATACAAAAATAAGCACACATAAAAGCAGGCATACACAGAATAATACAAAAATGTGCACACGTAAAAGCAGGCATACACAGAATAATACAAACATAAGCACACATAAAAGCAGGCATACACAGAATAATACAAAATAAGCACACATACATGGTTTCATTTGAATAATGACGCAACATCTGCTCCGAATAACTTTCACCGTTATCAAAACGTCCATGTACGAACGCTTCTTCTCTAGGCTCCTTATGTGTGTACATATGGTGATGTATGTGGTATAAATGTACATATGGTGATGTATGTGGTATAAATGTACATATGGTGATGTATGTGGTATAAACGTACATATGGTGATGTACATGGTATGTGTGTATATATTCCTATACATACATACTCTCATATACATGTATAAACAGTTGAAGAGGTATAAAAGAGAGTATTTACACGTATGGCGGTATGGGGTGAGGGAGTGGTGATGATGGTGAACTGAATTTGATGTTTAAGTTGCAACAGAATTAGACGGAAATTATGTTGATGAGGTGATATGGTGGTGTGGTGGTGTGGATGGAGTGATATGGTGGTGTGGTGGTGTGGATGGAGTGATATGGTGGTGTGATGGTGTGGATGAGCTGATGTGACGGTGCGGTGGTGTAGATTGGGTGGTGTGATGGTGTGGATGAGGTGATATAGGGGTGGGGTAGTGTGGATGGGGTGTGGATGGGGTGTGGATGGAGTGTGGATGGGGTGTGGATGGGGTGTGGATGGGGTGTGGATGGGGTGTGGATGGGGTGTGGATGGGGTGTGGATGGGGTGTGGATGGGGTGTGGATGGGGTGTGGATGGGGTGTGGATGGGGTGTGGATGGGGTGTGGATGGGGTGTGGATGGGGTGTGGATGGGGTGTGGATGGGGTGTGGATGGGGTGTGGATGGGGTGTGGATGGGGTGTGGATGGAGTGTGGATGGAGTGTGAATGGGGTGTGGATGAAATGATGTGGTAGTTTAAATGAGGTAGTGGCAAGAAAAGAGAGTTATATGGTGTGGATAAAATGAAGATGAGTGGTGGGATGAGAAAGGGATGGAGAGTGGATGAATGGTGAATAAAAATGAATGGAAGATAGATGGAGGGTAGAGAAAGAATAAAAAAATAATTGCAATGAGAGATGAATGAAGAATGAAAAAGAAGAAGGGTGGAGGATGAATGAAGGGGGGAAAGAGGAAGGATGGAGGATGGCAGATCTAGGGGCTGGTGTATCAGAGAGTTTAGAGTTGTTTGTTCAGACGCATGTCACTTGTGCACACACATGCGAGCCCTCCATCCTCGTCCTTCATTCTCATCTTCATTCTCATCTTCCTTCTCTTCTTCATTCTCTTCTTCCTCGCCTTCATCCTTCTCCTCCTCTTCCCCCTTCCATTCCTGACCTATTTGTTACCTTCTTTTATCACTTCACGTTCCTTCTTTTGTTCATTTTTGTCTTTCCTTTTTCTTCACTAATCCTCTTCCGCCTCCTTCATTTCTTATTCCGTTCTTCTTCCGCCTACTTCTTTCCTGCATCCTTTCTTCCTTCCTTTCTTCCTTCCTTCCTTCCTTCCTTCCTTCCTTCCTTCCTTCCTTCCTTCCTTCCTTCTTTCCCTACTTCCTTCCTTCCTTCCTTCTTTCCTTCCTTCCTTCCTTCCTTCTTTCCTTCCTTCCTTCCTTCCTTCCTTCCTTCCTTCCTTCCTTCCTTCCTTCCTTCCTTCCTTCCTTCCTTCCTTCCTTCCTTCCTTCTTTCCTTCCTTCCTTCCTTCCTTCCTTCCTTCCTTTCTTCCTTCCTTCCTTCCTTCCTTCCTTCCTTCTTTCCTTCCTTCCTTCCTTCCTTCCTTCCTTCCTTCCTTCTTTCCTTCCTTCCTTCCTTCCTTCCTTCCTTCCTTCCTTCCTTCCTTCCTTCCTTCCTTCCTTCCTTTCTTCCTTCCTTCCTTCCTTCCTTCCTTCCTTCCTTCCTTCCTTCCTCCCTCCCTATGCCAACCCTGTTATACAGGTATATGTTATGAAATGCAGACATCGAAGTTATAGTAAAGCGCCATCTTGTGATTTATTGCTTCTCAATCGCAGCCACTGCTGTTTGCAGGAGCGCCTGTGTAGGACTCTTGATCCTTCTCCATCCTCCCATGCTGCCTCACCACCGACTGAATAAGCCGCACAAATTACAAAGATAGGCTCAACGGCGATGGAAGCATAAAAAATCCAATAACTATTAAACAACATCGCCGTTATATTTTTAAACTTTTGCACTTCAGAGACGGCACAACGATAAGTTTTGAGTGATGGGCTGGATTCCTTTCATGCCTTATCTTTATTACAGCGCAGATGAACTTCCAGAGTTGCCAGCTTAAATGCAGCTGCGAGGAAGGCTTTGAGACAACTGACTCCAATGCAGGAAGAAATTTACTTGTTTTAAATACCTCGCTTTCGTGAAGAAGAAAAAATTAATTATTAATTAGTGAATTTAATTAATTTATTATTCAATAATCAGTATCTTGGCACATTGGAAGATTATATCGATCTCTTAAAATGAATAAATTAGCCAAGTGTACTAAATTGTACTGTATCATTTGGAGAAGTACTAATCAGTACTATTAACAATTAGTGAGGTTTAGAACTACGTAAACTCATTGAAGGATCACGCTGATTGAAGTATCTCGAAGCAAGGCGCAACAGGCTGCTTCGACATTTCAGCATTGAGTTATGTTTAAAAGTGGAGGAACAAACCTCACCTGACTGAGTGGTTATCCGAGGAGAGAAGGATGAGAACAGAATCAAGGAACAAACTCAATAGCTCGGCATCACTGGAATAGTGGCAAACTGAAGTTTTTAAAGCTTCAATACTTGTTATGCAGCACCTCAATTCTTATACTCACTGCAACACGCTTGAACACAATTACGACACACGAGCACACGAAGGACGAACATGTAAATAATCAAAGAGTCAAGTTACGTTGGTATATATACGCCACTCTCAGCCAATCAAAATTAAGCTGGAAATAAAAAGGCGTGGCTTATTGAATTGATCCTAGAAAATCAATAAATATATACTACAGACATGTGTTTGCTCCTTGTACACGTATACATACACACACTCATATATCCACATATGTTCACATAGTTGTATGTGTTGTATGTGTTGTACACGTGGTACAGTTATTAGATGGCGTGCAGCGATTGTATGACTAATCGTGAGTAACTGTACAGCACACACACTTCTACACGTGCCTATAAGTGTGTATATAAGTATGCTTGTGTGTATCGGTGTATGGAGTACTGCATGTGTCTGTGTGTGTCTGTGTCTGTGTGTGTCTGTGTCTGTGTGTGCGTGCACTTATAAGTCGCCGAACATGGACCTAGATTTCTCCACTGGATTTTGTCTTTTGAAATCAAAATGACGTCATGGAGATGTACTGTTGAAGACATTTCTCAGGACTTTGCATTGAGTGCCCAACTCCTCGTCCACTTCGTGACGTCAGTACAACTTTTCTGACATGTTTTCAAGGTCAACGTTTGATAAGAGATTTTCATTATTTCGATCTGCACCTCTTCACACCATCCTCGCTTCAATCCATTTTTATTTCTGTGATGGAATTAAAGGTAAAATATTGTGGAAGAGTTTATTTCCTTTCCATGACTACTTCCCCCCTTCCATCCTTCCACACGACAAGCCGTGCTTTCCAAGTGACGTCATCCCTTCACGTTTCAAAACTCTCCTCCCCTCCAACCCATCTCTCCCCTCAACCCTCCCATCCCCTCTCACACACCGCATCTTTCTTTCAACCCTCCCTCCCTTCTTTCCTCCTTCCACCCCACTCACAAGGCCCACCACAAGTCGCCCAGATGCCGTTATGCCGTTGAAGCCTTCAATTATCATGTATATTTTTTAAAGTATTATATGCTCTATAACACTAACGTACTAGTGAACACTGGTATATGTTTTTGTATATGTGTATGTATACGTATTTGTTTTATACAATGATTAATAGTAAAGGAGAGTCTTTGTTCAAAGCCCTTGAAATAAAAATTAATTGACAGATGGCGCGTGCACGAGAGATGCTTGCATGTGTGTGTGTGTGAGTGTGTGTGTGTGTGTGTGTGTGTGTGTGTGAGTGTGTGTGTGTGTGTGTGTGTGTGTGTGTGTGTGTGTGTGTGTGTGTGTGTGTGTGTGTGTGTGTGTGTGTTTGCGCGTGTATGTGCATGTGTGTTCGTATGTATACAAATGTTGTAGCGGTGGAAGGTGTGGGGGGGGGGGGTGTCGACAACTGTTTCCATAGAAACATCTTTCTAGGTGTTCCATTTCCATTTAAAAAAGTCGAGAAAGCTCTAAAAACTTGATTCCGTCACACGAGTACTTTTTCAATTAAACGCCTAACGAACTACCATTCAGCCGCCATCTCCACTCCTGAATAATTCACAGCTTTTGAAGAAAAGATACTTTAGGAAAACTTTTTTTTAAAAACAGATGATGGAATAGAATTTATGCAAAATAAGGACTCTGCTGGAGAGAAGATTTGAGAAGATTGGAGCGCCTAATCCCATTTTGCTGCCAGGCAAAACCTCTCAAGAGCGCACGAGCCGACAATTTCAAATTGTTTCGGAATTACAGAAATTTTTTTAATAAACCGCATTAAAAATGGTTAAAAATCACTCGAAAAAAAATAATTTTGAGCTTTCAATTTCAATACACACAGCCAAGCCTGTACAAAAACACATGTGGAATGAACTGTGTTGAAGATGTATATATGTTATGTTTATGGCATGGTGTGTTTGCTCATGACTGTGTGTTCTAGTCATAAACGTCATTTGTATGGCCAGATTAAGGTGAGTTATCGTCGCTATTAAGAGATGAGGCTCCATGTGATGGCCCTTTTGAAGTTCAAGCAACGGAGGTTGCAGAAGAGATGCTAAGAAAATGCTATTTGGTTTTCTTGGCAGCCTCTTGTCATTCAAACTTGTGTGTGCTTTGTTATCCTTTGGTTTGGTGGTATGATTCAATGATTTTTGAACACACACACACACACACACACACACACACACACACACACACACACACACACACACACACACACACACACACACACACACACAACACAAACACAAAAACACACACACACACACACAAAAACACACACACAAAAACACACACACAAAAACACACACACACACACACACACACACACACACACACACACACACACACACACACACACACACACAACACACACACACACACACTCACACACACACAAACAAACACACACAGCTTCATACAACAGTTCACCAAGGGTTGCTGGATGGAAACGTTAACAATGGACTAAAAGTCACTTTCCACAGCCTCCACACACCTTCAAAGCGTGCTTGGGTATTAAATAGAAGAAAGGTGTTGATTTATTCAGGGCTGTGTGTGTGCGCGTGCGTGCATGTGGTTTTAAAAGCGTGTGCACGTGGGTGCTTATTCGAAAGTATATCAAAGTGATACGACTACGACTTTCTTTTGTACGGCTCTCCCCTATCGTTTGTTGAACACTTGCCCGCTAAGGCGCTGCTAGGAGATTTATGGGTGACTTCTGTTACCACTATTGCTAGTACTAACACTAAGAGTACTACCACTGCCACTGCCACTACCACTGCCACTACCACTACCACTGCCATTACCACTACCACTACCACTACCACAACTACTACTATCATACAACTACCATACCAATACCACTACCACTACCACTACCACTACCACTACCACTACCACTACCACTACCATAACCACTAAAACCACAACCACTCCCAGCAAAGAGTTTGTACTGATAGGCCGTTTTTCAATCTCATCTTGTCCATTGCTGTCAGCCTCTCTCATTGCATTCCTCTCTTCTCACTCCTCTTTTTTTCTTTCCTTTTTCTTTCTTTTTCCTTTTCTCTTTCCTCTTTTCTTCTCTTCTCTCTTCCCCTCCTCACTCCAGTTTTCTTCATTATTTTTTTATTCTTTCTCCCGTCTCTTTTCCAGTTCTCTTCTTTTTCTATTTCCTCTTCCTCTTCATGTTATTATTTCCATCTTCCTCTCTTACGTCTATCACCCCCTCCGCATTGCCTCCTACCTCTTCCCTCCCTCCCACGACTTCCTTATCTGCCAACTCAAGACTTTTTTTCCATTAAATTTATTTTTAAATTCCTTTGAAACTCCTGAAAGTATTTGGAAATCGTTTTTTCTAATGAAAAAGAAAAAAAAAGCTGAATCTCACTCGTGTGTGTGTGTGTGTGTGTGTGTGTGTGTGTGTGTGTGTGTGTGTGTGTGTGTGTGTGTGTGTGTGTGTGTGTGTGTGTGTGTGTGTGTGTGTGTTTGTGTGTGTGTTTGTGTGTGTGTGTGTGTGTTTGTGTGTGTGTGTGTGTGTGTGTGTTTGTGTGTGTGTGTGTGTGTGTGTTGTGTGTGTGTGTGTGTGTGTGTGTGTGTGTGTGTGTGTGTGTGTGTGTGTGTGTGTGTGTGTGTGTGTGTGTGTGTGTGTGTGTGTGTGTGTGTGTGTGTGTGTGTGTGTGTGTGTGTGTTTATCTCTACGTGTATATATAAACGTCTGTGCATGTGTGTGCGTGTGTATGTGTACAACTCATGAATTATGAAAACAGCGAATATAATTAAAGAGCTTGATTAATTGTGCCTGTGACCCTTCACCCCGTCTGCAAGCGCCTATTTGCCCATTGAAACGAACCACATTACCATCCTTCCATCCTTCCATCCTCCCATCCTTCCATCTATCCATCCTTTCATCCTTCCATCCTTCCATCCTCCCATCCTCCCATCCTTCCATTCATCCATCCTTTCATCCTTCCATCCTTCCCTCCTTCCATCTTTCATCCTTCCATTCTTCAATGTGTTTGCTTATAATTTATATTTCACTTTTAATTGTTTTGTATCATAGTCTTCATATCTCTTTGTATCATAGTCTTCATATCTCTTTGTATCATAGTCTTCATATCTCTTTGTATCATAGTCTTCATATCTCTTTGTATCATAGTCTTCATATCTCTTTGTATCATAGTCTTCATATCTCTTTGTATCATAGTCTTCATATCTCTTTGTATTTTTTCTTTGTTTCTTTCCTTTTCAAATAAATGTTAAAATCTCAAAGACTTGATTATATTCCAAACTAAACTCATAAAACCGGAAGTTCTATTTCTGTTCACTTTTGTATCTTTATGTACCTGTTTTATTTGTATTCAAATATTTTTTGTATTTCATTTTTTTGTGTATTTTGTATATTTAATATTCTCTTGTATATTTTTAATATTTTTTTTGTATTTCTTTATGTTTTCTGTATTTTTTTGTGATTTTATTTTTTGTATTTTTTGTATGTATACAAGTGTTGCAAGCAATTCGAGGAGGTGTGTGCAGACGTTACAACATCAAAAACACAATTAAACACACTGCAGTGCTTCCAGCACCGAGTCATCTCTGTGCCTCTCCGCTTTTTGATGTGCCTGTGGTGATGGTTGTTGTGGTGGTGGTTGTTGTGGTGGTTGCCTGTGGTGGTGGTTGTTGTGGTGGTGGTTGTTGTGGTGGTGGTTGTTGTGGTGGTTGTTGTGGTGGTTGTTGTTGTGGTGGTGGTTGTTGTGGTGTATATTTATCCCTCGTTAAATCATTTTTCAACAAAAATGTTACCATTTTGCAACCGCACTCTTGGTTTTACCACCAGCCAACCATTAGTTTGATTAATACTTTTATTTATAAACTACAAAAAATAATTAAATAAAAGTTTTCACATAGTAATAATAATTTTAAAATAATAATTATAACTTCTAGAACACACCATCACAACAAAGACGCCTTGATGGATGGTTATTGACGGTAATACCCACTAATAACGGTACTAGACAACACAACAGTTATCGAAGCGTGTAACACCATCATAACACCAAGAATAATAACTACTACGCCGCAAGCACGGCTATAATAAGGCAACGAGGGCATACAAAACACAGAATA
>OX387250.1:960068-965068 GCA_947562095.1 Branchellion lobata
CCTCCATCCACCCATTCTTCCATGCATCCATTTCTTCATCCATCTAAAGACTTCTTCTCTCTTCCATCCATCGTGCGTTCATTCAGCCGTCAAGCAGCCTACCAGATTAAAGAACATACATTTTCCGCATGCGCAAATTAGACGTGTTAATTTATTCAAGCTCGTGCTTTCTTGGGTACTTGCCGTGGGCAATCGTTACTCTTTCCAGATCGTTAACGACTTGAAAGGAGGGAGAGGAATTGCGTGTTTTACCGTTACTCAGGTGTTGCGCTAACAAGCCTGTTGCGTCATCGTGCCTCATTGTTGCATTGTTCCTCCAGCCTGGCACTGTCGTTAATCACAGTTGTCTCCGGGTCTCCCCCATTACCCCTTCTACAATTTATTCGTTGTACACATAATTTCTCTATCGAAGCTTTCCTATTGTATCATCTCTCCATTGTATCATCTCTCCATTGTATCATTTTTCTGTTGTATCATTGCTCCATTGTATCATCTCTCCATTGTATCATCTCTCCATTGTATCATTTTTCTGTTGTATCATTGCTCCATTGTACCATCTCTCCATTGTATCATCTCTCCATTGTATCATCTCTCCATTGTATCATCTCTCCATTGTATCATCTTTCCATTGTATCATCTTTTCATTATTTCATCCCTATTAAACATTGCAAGATCTTTGGCCTCCTTGTCTACTCAAGGATACAGCCATCATTACAATCATCACACCCTCACTACTTCTCATATCAATACCACTATTATTTCCACTATCACCACCACTTCCACCTCCACCACTACAGTGATCACCTCTTCCTCAACTCCACTTCCACTACCTCCTGCACCATCCACCATCCTCACCAGCACACCAGTCCTCATGACACCATCACCTTCTCTAACATCCACCCTCCCAACCTCACCACCCATGCCACCACCAACACCCACCGCCGCGTTGAAACACAAATAGAAGCAAGCAATTCACAAAGACTATGCAAATAAGGCAGCACTATATATAACATGTGAATCCCCTCTTGATTAAGAGCTTCGCTTCCTTTGATCTTCGCCCCATGAATTAAACATGGATGCAACCTAACAGGTTCCTATTCGGCACAACAGCCCTCAATAGCACCACAGAGGTGGAGGATGCCTGGATCAGTGCCTTTGTCTTCGAGACGGCTGGATGCCTCTGTTGATTGAAATGGTGCCTTGCTCCATACACACCTGGATTAGCCCTTCCAACAGCATTCTTTATCTTTATATTCTTTTATTCTTATTCTTTCTCATTTATTTTTCTTTCATTTTCCACTTTTTTGTCTTCTTCTTCCACCCACCTCCACCCTATCACTGAAACCTTTTTGAAGAGTTAACACGGCATTCTTAATTGAAATCTTTTCATCGGTTGCTTCTATCACATTAAAAGCTTATTTGGCACGCTTGTTTACTTATCTCGTCTTCACACTACCCATCCTATCAACTGCCCTTCATCCACTCCGCATCCATCTATCCTCCATCTTTTCCGTTAACCTTCATTCTTCCTCCACTCATTCATCCTTCCCCCACTCCCCCCCCACCCCACTCACCCCACAACCCCTCACCCTTCCACCCCCCCCCCTTCCTTCCACCCTCCACCCTTCCAATCTCACCACGTGATCTCTCCTTATTACTCTTCCATGCAAGCAACGCTGACATACCTCGTAATATTTTCAGCTTTTAACTGGATTTGATTCAATAAAAAATGGAGAAAAAAAACTATAAAAAATAAAAACGAAAAAAATAATAAAAATTTAAAGAAGACTGTAAAAATGAAGAGAGATTGTGTGATTTGAATTGAAAATTTAAAAAAATTAAAAAGTCAAGAAAAATTAAAACAATAAGAAACACTTTAAAAATGAAAAAACGAAAAAGACAACAGAAAAAAAAAACAAAACAAAATTAGAAAAATAAAGTATATAAACACTTGATGAAAACATAAACGATACAATACAAACACAAATATTATTATAGTGGCATTAACCATAACCATAAATAAAAATGAAAGAAAGCTATGAGGGAAAAGGTAAGAGTTTGAGAATTAATAAGTGTATAAAATGTTGCATGGCACGAAGGAACATTGTTTGCAGGCATTGGAGCTTCAGTGCTGACACGCTCACAATGACGTCTGAGCTTTGCCTGGATTGTATTATTAATAAGATGTAGGGGTGGTGGTGGTGGTGGTGGTGGTGGTGGTGGTGGTGGTGGTGGTGGTGGTGGTGGTGGTGGTGGTGGTGGTGGTGGTGGTGGTGGTGGTGGTGGTGGTGGTGGTGGTGGTGGTGGTGGTGGTGGTGGTGGTGGTGGTGGTGGTGGTGGTGGTGGTGGTGGTGGTGGTGGTGGTGGTGGTGGTGGTGGTGGTGGTGGTGGTGGTGGTGGTGGTGGTGGTGGTGGTGGTGGTGGTGGTGGTGGTGGTGGTGGTGGTGGTGGTGGTGGTGGTGGTGGTGGTGGTATATTTTGTGGGAGATGTGGTGATTTTGACCATTTAGGGGTGGTTGGAGTTGTTGCTTGAGTGGTGTTGTAGGGTGTTGAGTGAGGTTATGTGGTGTTGAGTGGTGTTGTGTGGTGTTGCGTGGAGTTGTGTGGTGTTGTATGATGTTGTGTAACGTTGCGTTGAGTTGCGTGGTGTCGTGTAACGTTGTGTGGTGTTGTGTGGTGTTGCGCTGGTATTCGCTGTGGTAGTTGTGCTTGTGGCGCTGAAGAGATTTTCCTCGCAGGGGTTGTTGCGGTGGTTGTTGCGGTGGTTGTTGCGGTGGTTATTGCGGTGGTTGTTGCGGGGGTTGTTGCAGTGACTGTTGCGGTGGTTGTTGCGGTGGTTGTTGCGGTGGTTATTGCGGTGGTTGTTGCGGTGGTTGTTGCGGTGGTTGTTGCGGTGGCTGTTGCGGTGGTTGTTACGGTGGTTGTTGCGGTGGTTGTTGCGGTGGCTGTTGCGGTGGTTGTTGCAGTGGTGACACTTATTCTCACGTTGACACGGGCGTTGCGTATAGAGAGCTTACGATAGAATAATGGAAGATATATTCCACCCTGTTTTGTTGCTTCTCTTCCAATAAAAACTCTTTGACGTCATAAAAGTGTCAGTCGAATCTTTTCCATTGAACACTCGCAAGACACACGGCTCTTAAGGCTGCCACGGAGAGTGTCATAGAAACTACCTTAGGAAGGTGCATTGAATGATGTATCTCAAGACGTGTAGAAGGACGTATGGAGATATAAGTATGGAGAGGCATGAAGAAGGGAAGAGGGTTGGCTGGAGAGAGTTACATGGAGGGTTGGCTGGAGGGAGTTACATGGAGGGTTGGCTGGAGAGAGTTACATGGAGGGATACATGGAGGGATGACTGGAGAGAGCTGCCCGGAAAGATGCATGAAGAGATGCATTGAAGGCTCAAAACGCTTGAACAATGAGGGAAAAACACTCAACAAAGCTTCACAGCCTTTCAACTCCCGCTTGTTAAGGGCCCTTTGGTGGACTTCCAAAGGCAGCTGACTGATCGATATTTCATTAGAGCCAACTTCCCGCTCGTTGCGCTCAAAATTAATTTTTCTATAATTAGCCATTCAAGTTAGCTACTCTCAGTCCTGAACAATTTGTTGGAACGTCTACTCTAATCGAAATCTTCTTTTCAATTTCTCGGAAGAAGAAAAAAAATTAAGGAGATTTTTCTTCGCTTCTGAATCAAGGCACTTCTCAATAGAGATGGTGGCCAGGGACGAGGAGAGAAGAGAGAGGATAAAAGTTAATTTAGACAAAAAGTTAATTTAGACAAAAATTTAATTTAGACAAAAAGTTAATTTAGATTTAAAAAAAGATGCGTGTTTTGTGGGAGAGATACCCGCAAGTAATGGAGTGA
Source organism: Branchellion lobata (assembly GCA_947562095.1). Lineage (NCBI taxonomy): Eukaryota > Metazoa > Annelida > Clitellata > Hirudinida > Piscicolidae > Branchellion > Branchellion lobata. Next base: position 963,940 of record OX387250.1, read on the forward strand.
TGGAGGGATTGTAGAGTGGTGGTGACAGAGTTGGCGGGAAAAAGATGAGGAAGGGAAGATGGAAAGACGAATGATGACGTCATATGGTGACGCAGCCACTGATCAATGCCATTGCTGATTTCCAAATGAAAACAAAAAAAATGAAATAAAAAATAAGAAAGAATAAAATAATGGAAATAACAATAGATTGAACATTTATAAACGGCAATTAGACAAACCCTATCCGTAATCGATGCAGCATTGTGGCAGGAAGAATAGAATAAAGTTTCTTTGTTCCTGCAAAGAATAAAGAAATTAAAAATAATAACAACATCACAAACTCGATTCAGTTATTAGAGACTCCCATGCCTTGATGCCTACGATCCACTCCAGTTCTCATTGTTATTTGGACGTACTATTGAAAATGAATAAAAATTGATGTTTAATACAACTTTAATTTCAATATATTTATTCACTAATTCAATTTTAATATATTTATTTAAAAATTCAATTTAAATATATTTTTTGAATAATTTAAGTTTAGTATAAGTATTAAGAGTATCAGTTCCATAATGGATTCCGTTTGGAGGTGATGGAGAAAATGGGAGGAACACACTCGAGAAGATAAGATGTGATCCCATTGACCCTTGTCACCAAGCAAGCAAGCAAGCAAATAAGCAAGCAGCCAAGCAACCAAGCAACCAAGCAACCAAGCAACCAAGCAACCAAGCAACCAAGCAACCAAGCAACCAACCAAGCAAGCAACCGAACAACCACTCTTGCTTCACCATCACCAAACCACCCTTTTGCAATACAACGTCTAATAAATCCACCAAAAGATTTGGTGTGGCATTTGTCAAAGTTTCAAACGAGTTTCAATTCCGTTTTTTTCATCTTTCAAACTTGTTTTCCATCCTCATCCTTCTCCTCCATCCTCATCCTTCTCCTCCATCCTCATCCTCTTCTTCCTCCATTCTCATCCTTCTCCTCCATCCTCATCCTTCTCCTCCATCCTCATCCTTCTCCTCCATCCTCATCTTCTTCCTCCATCCTCATCCTTCTCCTCCATCCTCATCCTCCATCCTCCATCCTCATCTCCTTCCTCCATCCTCATCCTTCTCCTCCATCCTCATCCTCCATCCTCCATCCT
>OX387250.1:975068-985068 GCA_947562095.1 Branchellion lobata
AACAAAAGCAATCAAAGGATAATTTGATGACAAAATAACTTTTGAAAAACAACAAAAAACAACAAAAAACAACAACAAAAAACAACAACAACAAAAAAAAAAAAACAAAAAACAACAACAAACAACAAAAAACAACAACAAAAAACAACAAACAACAACAACAAACAACAAAAAACAACAACAAAAAACAACACAAAAAACAATGAAATAAAATAAAAGCAAAACTAAAAACAAAAAAATAAAAAAACAACTTTTCACATTCATCACACGTTCTCTTTTTTCTCACCGCCTCTTCATCACCCTCGGCACGAAATTGTCTCTTGAAGACTCAACTGGCGTGGGAGCCACTGCAGGCGATGCCGATCAATCATCACTTCTCTTCTGCCTTCTGTTTTGCGTTTTCAGTTTTTCATTCTTTTTGATGTTTTTTTTCCTTCATTTTTTTCCTTCATTTTTTTTCCTTCATTTTTTTTCCTTCATTTTTTTTTCTTTTTTCAGATATTTTTATTGTTTTTTTATCTATTTTTATTGTTTTTTTATCTATCTTTTTGTTTTTTATTTATTTTTTTATATAAATCTTTTTGTTTTAATATTTTCCTAATTAAATCTTCCTTCTTCGCATGCCCAGTGCCTTTCTATCCCTTCATACACTTGCACATACAATCCATCACTTCTCCCAACTCCTACATCCGCATCATATTCACACAGTCACCACCATCCACCCACCAGACCATTCATCATTCTCCCTTAACAAAACAAATCCACCGCCAACGACAACGATAACAACATCAAACGACAATTAAAGCAGTATCTCCGCGCTAATCTACTTATGTCGTAAATAACCAATTTGAAAACTAATTCTCCCGTTAACGTAATTAAATACAGGCCTCCTCCTCTATCTTCCCAGACATCAGGGCCCTCTGTACCTCTTTGATCTCAGCCACTCTTCCTCACCATCACGCGAACGATTGTCACTCTAATTGCTTGTGCATCTCTCTTGTGTGCTTGCGTCTCGTGCACTCTTCTTCAGTGCTTATTCATTTTTTTATCGATTCATTTTTTTATTTTTTTCATTTTTTATTTATTTTTTTTTCTTTTTTTTTTTTTCTTTTTTTATTTTTTTATTTTTTTATTTTTTTATTTTTTTATTTTTTTATTTTTTTATTTTTTTATTTTTTTATTTTTTTATTTTTTAATTTTTTATTTTTATTTATTTTTTTTTTCATCTTTTTTATTTATTTATTTTTTATTTTTTTCATTTTTTTATTAATTCATTTTTTTATCGATTCATTTGTTTTCTTGTTTCGCTATTTAATTTTCAATATTAATTTTAACATTATTTTTTTAATTAAATTCTTTTTTTGGTTGAAAAATGTTTTTTTTTTAATTTTTTTAAAATTTATTGTTTTTGTTAGAATTTATTTTTATTAATTATTTTTATTAATTGTTTTTTTATAATTTATTTTTTATTAATTTTTTTTTTTTTAATTTTTTTAATTAAATTTTCATTCGTGTTTATCACACATGTTCCATCAGTACTCCTTCCATCGGGTCGTCATTGTAAAACTTTTTATTTTTCAAACTTTTAATTCATTACCTAGCTTCACTTTTCACTTTTTTTATTTTCAAGTGGTCCATTCAGTATTTTTCCAAATTTCAAACTTGTTATAAATTGTTATATATTGTAGTGGCCTCGAAACTCTACGGGGTTAATGCCGCTATAATAATATTCGTGTTTGTATTGTATTGTATTATAAAAAGCCGGTATTACATTTAACGAGGTAAATAAGGACAACAGTTTTTAAATCTGTGTTTACATTCCTATGTTGGTTTTTATTCAAAGTTACTTTTGAGGGTCGAAACATTAGGAATTTATAAACATTAGGAATTTATAAACATTAGAGATTTATAAACATTAGGAATTTATAAACATTAGGAATTTATAAACATTAGACATTAATAAATATTATAGCGTTTGAAATATCACGACGAACCAATAACTTCGCTCCCACTAACGACCACATTTTACAATCATGACTCCAATGGTTAACTTTTAACTTATTTATTAACAAATGATTTTTCACCGTTATTTCGATTTGTGGAGGACTTGGCCACTTACTGTCAGTCACTGACTAGGTTTTTTTTGTTACTCTCAAGTTTGGTTGTTTTTGTTGTTGTTGTTGTTGTTATTGTTTTCGTTGTTGTTGTTGTTGTTGTTATTGTTTTTATTGTTGTTATTGTTTGTATTGTTGTTATTTTTCACTGTTGTTATTGTTTTTGTTGTTGTTATTGTTTTTGTTTTTGTTATTGTTCGTATTGTTGTTATTTTTCACTGTTGTCGTTTTTGATTTTCAGCGTTTTGATTACTACTTGTTATTTTATTAAAATTATTGATTCAATGTTGTTTTTTTATTTTTTATTTTCATCCTTTTTATTTTTATTTTTTGTTTTTATTGTTTTTATTTATTGTTTTTATTGTTTTTATTTTTTGTTTTAATTGTTTTTATTTTTTGTTTTTATTATTTTTATTGTTGTTGCTATTGTTATTTGATGTTTGACTACTTTTTATAACGGATCTCCAAAGGCAGAGGCAGGTGTGCATGGCAGACGACATTTTAGATGTGTGCATAGAAGTTTGTGTGTTTGTGTGTGTGTGTGTGTGTGTGTGTGGGTGTGTGTGTGTGTGTGTGGGTGTGTGTGTGTGTGTGTGTTTGTGTGTGTGTGTGTGTGTGTGTGTGTGTGTGTGTGTGTGTGTGTGTGTGTGTGTGTGTGTGTGTGTGTGTGTGTGTGTGTGTGTGTGTGTGTGTGTGTGTGTGTGTGTGTGTGTGTGTGTGTGTGTGTGTGTGTGTGTGTGTGTGTGTATGTGTGTGTGTGTGTGTGTGTGTTTGTGTATGTCTGTCCTAAATTGTGAACGTGCTTATTTTCTCGTATGTTTTCTAATTTATATCTTCACAAAGAAAACACATTTTATCCTTTCTTTTATTTACGATATTTCTTTCCTTAAAATTTCGCGCTGCAAAAATGTCATCTTAGTTCTTTGCAACGTCACAGTGCTCTTTTTCCCTACTTCATCATTGCCTGGAAGGTGAAGAATCAGTCGTTATCCCTGATCAAACACACCTCGTATTTATTTTAGATAAATCTCAAAGTTGACCGAGATAAAAAATCGAATGAAAAAATGTTTTTGTAAATAAACTAAATAAATAATATAATTTCTTTGGTGAAATGTTTAATAATAATAAAATCAACTCCGTTTTGTGCAACTTGGGAAGATTTAGTTAATATTTTGGGCTTTGGGAGATAGAGTGGCGTGGTCAATAAGGAGGGTATACCCCACAACACAACAGCCTGTGTCTCAGAGGTGCGTCAAGACCACCACATGAAGGTTGTGGCAGTGTTTGGAGGGGTAGGATTGTGGCATCAATTCAACGAGAGTTGTATCTTCACACGTGATACGGATAACGATACATAGATAACACAAACATCATACGTCTGTGGTGCATGTTTGGTGAATTTTTGGTGCATGTGTCATAGAGAATTCTAAAGACATTAGGCAAGAAATGTTTACAGCTTGGTTGTAAAAACTGTCGTGGACTGTATACTTTGAATGGTAGGTTGAATAATACAAGGATTGTGAATTGATTGTACAAGGATTATGTATTGTGAGGGTTGTATGGAGGTTGTATGGAGGTTGTATGGAGGTTGTATGGAGGTTGTATGGAGGTTGTATGGAGGTTGTGTGGAGGTTGTATGGAGGTTGTATGGAGGTTGTATGGAGGTTGTATGGAGGTTGTATGGAGGTTGTATGGAGGTTGTATGGAGGTTGTATGGAGGTTGTATGGAGGTTGTATGGAGGTTGTATGGAGGTTGTATGGAGGTTGTATGGAGGTTGTATGGAGGTTGTATGGAGGTTGTATGGAGGTTGTATGGAGGTTGTATGGAGGTTGTATGGAGGTTGTAGGGAGGTTGTATGGAGGTTGTATGGAGGTTGTATGGAGGTTGTAGGGAGGTTGTATGGAGGTTGTATGGAGGTTGTATGGAGGTTGTAGGGAGGTTGTATGGAGGTTGTACGGAGGTTGTATGGAGGTTGTATGGAGGTTGTATGGAAGTCGTATGGAGGTCGTATAGAGGTTCCCGAAAGATTTTATATGGCTTGTACAGAAATTGTACATAAGTTGTGAAGATTGTATAGAGATTAGGAGTTATTGTGTAGAGATTGTGAAAAGATTGAGGCAGGGAAGGAGGCGAAGGAAGAGACAATGGCCTTTGTGTTCAGATGCTGAAGATGGATCAACCGAAATGAAAGAATGAACAGATGCTCTGTGCCCTTCCACATACATATATATATATATATATATATATATATATATATATATATATATATATATATATATATATATATATATATATATATATATATATATATATATATATATATATATATATATATATATATATATATATATATATATATATATATATATATATATATATATATATATATATATATATATATATATATATATATATATATATATATATATATATATGTATATATATATATATATATATATATATATATATATATATATATATATATTTATATATATATATATATATATATATATATATATATATATATATATTCATGTGTGTGTGTGTATGTGTCTTTATATGCACATAAAAAATTTTTGAGACATATACTGTTCTACCTATGTAGATAGCGGTGACGAAGTTGGTGGGTGATGATGATGATGATGAGGATGATGATGATGATGATGATGATGATGATGATGATGATGATGATGATGATGATGATGATGATGATGATGATGATGATGATGATGATGATGATGATGATGATGATGATGATGATGATGATGATGATGATGATGATGATGATGATGATGATGATGATGATGATGATGATGATGATGATGATGATGATGATGATGATGATGATGATGATGATGATGATGATGATGATGATGATGATGATTATGATGATGATGATGATGATGATGATGATGATGATGATGATGATGATGATGCTGATGATGATGATGATGATGATGATGATGATGATGATGATGATGATGATGATGATGATGATGATGATGATGATGATGATGCCAACGACGAAAACGACGGTGAAGCTGATGACGAAGCGATGTTACGTAAGAAGTGATTTTATTTCTAGAGTTACGCCCTAAAAATAATTTTTTTTTTATTTTTGGTTTTCACTTTTAATCCTTCCTCTCGCAGAATGTGCCAGGGATTTGGCAAGAGATTAAAGCTTCAAACACTAATGATGTGACCACCACAACAGACGCTTCATTAAATGCTGTGGCAGTTTGTGGCGGTTTGTGGCGGTTTGTGGCGGTTTGTGGATGCCTTATGCTGTTTGTGGCAACATTTCAAATTTGAATTTGAAATGACTCAACCAATGTCACGTGGGTAACAATTACCCGTTAATGGAATGGAGTGAACTTGAGTTTGAAAAGTGGGAAAAAAGAAATGAAGATATACATAAATGTGTATATATAAACCTGGTATGACCATTAGAGTGAACAAAGGTTCATATCAGATCAGAATAAAAACAACAAAACACAAAAAATAAAAGTAACCCGTTAAATCGAATAACAAAAGAACATAAAGCGAACAAAACGCTTCAAAGACGAACAGTGAACGCATCATGAAGATGAGCAAACACTTATGGAAGCGGCTCCATTGCGACTCGAACCCCTGCTCCGCAGGGAGGCTGAAGAACGCTAAGGTGTGGCAGAGCAGAGACACAGAGGTGGAAGAGGAAGAGAAGAACAAGAAGATATGGGAGCATGAAGCATGCAGTGGAACAAGCCAGAGAGGCTTGAGTGGTTTGTGTTAATTCGAGCGTGTCTCATGGTCATCATTAGCACCCTGTGCATCTGTCCTTGTTGTTGTTGTTTTTTGTTAGTGTTGTTGTTGGGGGTGTTGTTGTTGTTATTGTTGGTGTTGTTGGTGGTGGTGTTGTTGTTGTTGGTGGTGGTGTTGTTTTTTTATTTTTGTTGTTGTTGGTGTTGTTGTATTTGTTATTGTTGTTGTTGTTGGTGTTGCTAGTGTTGTTGTTGTTGTACCGTTCGTAACGATCACACTGACATCAACAACAACAGTAGCGGTAACTCCGACAACGGTAAAGGTAATAACTTCGATAATAACAATGAAAAGGACATTTTCATATATATATATATATATATATATATATATATATATATATATATATATATATATATATATATATATATATATATATATATATATATATATATATATATATATATATATATATATATATATATATATATATATATATATATATATATATATATATATATATATATATATATATATATATATATATATATATATATATATATATATATATATATATATATATATATATATATATATATATATATATATATATATATATATATATATATATATATATATATATATATATATATATATATATATAGACTATATAAATAATAAGACACGAATGTGGTAGTTAATACAACGAACAATAAAATTAAATAAAAACAATAGTGAACAATAATAATAATAATAAAAGATAATAAAAGATAATGACAATTTTATCAGAATTATAAAAATACAGGATGAAAACACATGCAAGTGAAGCAGTTGTCAGAAATATAACATGCTTCACAAGGCGTTTAACAAATCATCTTTATTATTATTATTATTTCATTTATTCATTCATTCAACTATTTGTTTATTAATATTATTAATATTATTATTATTATTATTATTATTATTATTATTATTTTATTTATTTACTCATTCAATTACTTATTTATTATTATTTTTATTATTATTTCTATTTTTGGGTTCTTATTATTCTTTGAAACTACAACAAAGAACAGTACAACAGCGGCTGAGTAGCGGAGGTGACTCTTCAATGGCAGAGCCCTTTGATGTTGCTGCAAGTGTTAGCGTGACTTGCTTGTTGCTGGCGGTTGCCATGGGAACAACACATGCAACAGATGGCGACACAACCAGCAGTAATAACGGCGGTCTAGCTTCCAACGTCCTTCTTAATTATTGTTCATAATTGCTGTTATTATTGTTATTATTATTATTATTGTTATTATTATTATTGTTATTATTATTATTATTATTATTATTATTATTATTATTATTATTATTATTATTATTATTATTATTATTATTATTATTATTATTATTATTATTATTATTATTATTATTATTATTATTATTATTATTATTATTATTATTATTATTATTATTATTATTATTATTATTATTATTATTATTATTATTATTATTATTATTATTATTATTATTATTATTATTATTATTATTATTATTATTATTATTATTATTATTATTATTTTTATTATTATTATTATTTATATTATTATTATTATTATTAATATTTAAAATTTATTTCCATTAAAAAAATAATAATTAACCTTTGTTTTGAATTGTTTTTGTTGTTTTTGTACTTCTTATTTGCATCCATTCCTACCACAACAACCTTTAAAAGTTGAAATCTATTTTGGAAACAACAATTATGATGTCACAAAGAGGAAATTGAATACGTCACGATTACGTAATGTGTCGAAGACAGTGAATAGAGCAAGGTAACAGTAATGAATTCCGGCACGTTCGTGTCTTTGTTGAGGTAATCTTCATGGAGAAAAGTTCGTGAGTGGAGCGAAAATGTTCATTTGCCGTTGAAATATATCTTCGTATTTAATAAAACCTTTTATTTATTTATTTAATTAATTAATATTATTTAATTAATATAATATTAATATAATTATTATATTCCTTAAATGTAGAATAAAAAAAATTTATTTTGTTATTTCTTTGTTTATTTATTTACTACCTCACCTATTTATTTATTATTTTTGGATTTGTTTATTTATTTATTTATTTATTTATACAAATATATTGTTTATCGAACAAATTTTCCAAGCAACATCTTCAGCCGACTTGTTCGTGGCGCCTAATGGCCCGTGAGGAGGTGTTGCGTAAACGAGTGAGTAAATGACATGATGAATTCATTAATGATGTGTGGCGGTGGTGGTTGGTGGCGGTGGTGGTTGGTGGTGGTGGTGGTTGGTGGCGGTGGTGGTTAGTGCCGGTGGTGGTTGGTGACGGTGGTGGTTGGTGGCGGTGGTGGTTGGTGGCGGTGGTGGTTGGTGGCGGTGGTGGTTGGTGGCGGTAGTGGTTGTGGTGGTTGTGGTGGTTGTGGTGGCAAGAGTGGCGATGTAGAAGAGTAGTGGTGGTTGTGGTGGCAAAAGTGGCGGTGTAGATGAGTAGTGGTGGTTGTGGTGGTAGGAGTGGCGGTGTGGATGGCTAGTGGTGGTTGTGGTGGTAGGAGTGGCGATGTGGGTAGGAAGATGTCGATGGTAGTTGTAAAGTGGTGGCGGTGATAGCGACAAGAGTAGGAGCAATGCACGGCTAGTGATTGCGATAAAGATGTGGGTAACGAAATAGTGTTGAGGGGTGCCTTAATCAATGGACCATGATTGATAATTCTTCAATTAATTATCCTTTTGGGTGATTAATGAGCACTCTGGAGCATTTGAGCATACAGGGATTGAAGACAGGTCATGATGTGAATAGAGATTGATCACCATTGGACAATCCACAACAACACTTCAACAACAACACTTCAACAACAACACTTCAACAACAATCACAACAACACTTCAACAACACTTCAACAACAATCACAACAACACTTCAACAACAACCACAACAACACTTCAACAACAACCACAACAACACTTCAACAACACTTCAACAACAACACTTCAACAACAACACTTCAACAACACTTCAACAACAATCACAACAACACTTCAACAACAACCACAACAACACTTCAACAACAACCACAACACTTCAACAACACAACAACACAACAACACTCCAACAACACAACAACACTTCAACAACACAACAACACTCCAACAACACAACAAAACTCCAACAACACAACAACACTCCAACAACACAACAACACTTCAACAACAAAGATAAAATCATTGAGACCACTTTGTTGTGCATTTTTGTTGTCTTTGATTTTGTTTCAGCATATTCTTTTGGTTATTATCGTTCTTCTGTTTTTGTTGTGGTTTATTTTGTTTTGTTGTTGTTATGGAAGATATAGTTGTTGTTGTTGTTTTTATTATGTAATAGTGTAGTTCTATAGTTATTATGGAAGTATTGTTGTTGGTGTTTTTGTTGTTGTTGGTGGTGGTGTTTTTGTTGTTGTTTTTGTTTTTGATGTTGTTATTGTTGTGACGTAGCTATTCTGGCTGTTGAGTGCAATTATTTTGATAATTCGCCTCCAAGAACTCCTTGATTGCCTCTGGTGTGCCAGCCATCTTTGCTCACCTCTCGCTCACTTTTCTTCATTCGCGCATTTGAATGAATAGGGGAATGTGTGTATAACTTGTTATAGCGCACACTTTGCAAACCAGGTTGCCTTAGAAGTGCTCAATTCATTTCAACTTTTTTCTTTTTATATTTAATTTAATTTTTTTCATTTAAAAATTTATTTTTTATATGTCTCCACTTAACTATTCGTCTCAGTTAGTTGAGGCACTTATGAACTTTTATTTAATTTTTTTAATTATTCACCATCAATTTGAGCCACCACAACAAGTTGGTCGTCTTGTCGCGAGAATCTTCTCGAAAAAAAATGTTAGGCGCTACACAAACTCTAAATACTTTCAATATTTTTGAAATACTTTTGGATTTTTTGGTATTTAAAAAAACTTTGTACTTTAGAATTTAGATCCACTTTTGACTCGTGCCTCTCTTGACCTCCTCCGGCTTATCTCCACTCAACACGCATGCGTGATAGAAAAACAAAAAATTACTCGAAGCCGCAATAATAAAAACTATTTTCCATAGAAAAAAAAATTTTGAAAATTTAAAAAAAAAATTATTTTTGAAA
>OX387250.1:990068-1022568 GCA_947562095.1 Branchellion lobata
TAACTTTTAACTCATTATTTTTTAATTTTTGTTCTTTGCAATTTAGTTTTTAATTATTATAAGTCATTTGAAAACTTTTATTGGAAAAGTGAATATTAAAATGGCGACTGGGCTCCCAGATGGATTAGAAGATTGTTTAGAAACCAGATTAAGTAATTTTGTTACTTTCGTTTTTCTATAGCAAATTGATTTTTTTATGTATCAAGTTTGCAATACTAGATGAATATTTTACTAAAAGCATAAACATAATTCTAAAAAAATTGAATTTGAAATGGAAGATTAATTGAAAAAAAAAATTTTTTTTAATAAATCTTGTTTCACACTTACAATGAGGAATTAATTTTTGTTACAGATAGTCCACAAATTATATTTTCATCAACTTAGTGTATTTATAAATGAAGTATTTAGTGAATTTTTAATCACTCCTTCATAAGAAAAATTTATAAACTTCCAAAGTCAAGCTTTCAAACTACCTATTGTCAGCATTTATCAGAACATCAAAGTCTTCAAGCTTTTAACCATTTCAACGAAATAAACATTCAGTTAGTGAGAGCAATTTCAATCTTCCACCAGACAGAGCAACCAATCCTCTGCAGACGGAGGAGAACTGGGAGTACATAGTGAGTTTTTGTGACATGATTAACAAGGACATTGATGGCCCTCAGACCGCTGTGCGTCTCATCATTCACAAGATTCAATCTCCGCAGGAAAAAGAATCTCTCTTTGCTCTCACTGTCAGTATTTCTAGAAATTAAAAAAACGTTTTGAGTACTCAAAGGTGAAAATTTATAATCCTTGAATCTACATTCGACATGAAACAAAAAATAAAATACAAACAAGAATATTATTATAGTGGCGTTAACCCCATAGAGTTTTGAAACATATTCATTTGCTAAAAATTAAAGTTGATGAGTAATTTTTAATTTTTTTGAATTGAAAACACCAATATAAAGAATTGACAAAATCTGTGCTTTTGAAACAATTTTTAGCTTGATGTTTGTTGTCATATGCACCAAATCAATAAGAATTGATTGAAAGGTGAAAAAATATGAGAATCTTTAGGGAGAATTCATCTTATTGAAAATTTTATGAAAATATTGGTTACAAACATTTTAAAATTAAATTTAAAAAGTATATAAACTTGTACTAAATCGTATATAATAATTGAGATTTATAATAGACTAGCTGAAAATCTCAAGAAATAGTTATTTTTCTAACTTTGGTTTGTTTTCCAGCCATCCACTACGATCCTCATATCTCCACACAGTTTTTTCACCTGACACAATTTTCTCTTTTTCTTTATCACCCACCATATCCAATCAACCTTGTTTTTCCATACAATTTCCGCCTTGCCACCTCCACCCATCTTTCCCATACAATCTTTATCATATCATCTCCTTGCACTTCATCCACCAGACCTTGGAGGCCTGTGTTAAAAACTGTGGACTGAGGTTTCAGCAGGAGATCGGCAAGTACCGCTTCATTAATGAGGTCATCAAGGTCATCTCACCCAAGGTTCCCTACTCCTCACCTCCACCATCCCTCCACAACCTGCATTCACTCACAACATTTCTTCTCACTTCTCTTCATCTTTACTTCTCCATCCAAACCTTTCCAGTACTACCATTCCATCCACTCTTCCATCACTACCGCTCAACCCATTCTCCTTTACTACCATCTCATCTCATCCTTCTTCATCACCACTACTTCATTGGTGGAATTGTCACTTCCAACATCATCACACACATCATTATATAACTCCCAGCGCACACTTAGCACTGTCACCACTTTTTTTCATTACAAATACTACTATTATATACAACATGCCATTACAAACACTACCACTATCATAAAAACCACAAAAACAAACAACACCACAAAAACAAACAACACCACAAAGACAGACAACACCACAAAGAAACTCATAACATCACATAGACCACCATACCACAACTATCACCACCACAGGCATCAAAATACTATAAATACCCAAACCATGAACACAACCATAAACGCCACAAACAAAGCCACTACCATGACCACCTTCACCCCCAGAACCATAAACGCTAATACATCACACCACAAAACCACCACACCACTACCGCATCACAGCACACAACCACCACACCACACCATACAACCACCACACCACAGCACACAACTACCACACCACAGCACACAACCGCCGCACTACACCACCACAATTCCAAACACCATTCCACCACACTACCACCATGTCTACCTACCTCAGTACCTGGGCAACCAGATGAGTGGCAAGGTGAAGGCTCGATGCATCAAGCTGCTGTACGTCTGGAGCAGCAACCTCAAGCACGAGCCCAAGATCACTGAGGCATACTCCATGCTCAAGAAGCAAGGTGGTTGTGAGGAGGAGGAGGAGGAGGAGGAGGAGGAGGAGGAGGAGGAGGAGGAGAAGGAAGAGGAGGAGGAGGAGGAAGAGGAGGAGGAGGAGGAGGAGGAGGAGGAGGAGAAGGAGGAGGAGGAGGAAGAGGAGGAGGAAGTGGAGGAGGAGGAGGAGGAGGAGATGGAGTCTAGGAGGTGTAATAAAGTAAAGAAGGCGAAGAATTAGTTTGTACGCTGGTTAAAAAGACATTGAGAAAGGATGCATGTGGAAGATGGATGTGGTGATGCAGTTCATATTTGACATGTTCACTTGTTCACATGTTCTCACGTTCACATGTTCATCTGTTCACATGTTCACCTGTCCACATGCCCACTTGTCCACAGGCATCGTGAAAGAGGACCCGGTTACGGACGATGCACTGAACCCTTCCATCGACAACCAACAACCCATCCCCTACAACCCCCCTCCCCCCCATGCCTCCCCCTCCACCCAACCCGACAAGAACCAGATCTTCAATGATGCCGAAAAGTCAAAGGTTCCTGTTTGGTTTTCAGATTTGTTGACTGGTATTGAATTCATTCTAATTGAACATCTTATATGCAGCTCTATGTCCTCATTCACTTTTCTTCCTAATTTTTATAATTAACATAAAATTTTCATCATCATCATCATCATCATCATCATCATCATCATCACTATCATCATCACCATAACCATCATCATCATTATCATTATCATCATCATCATCATCATCATCATCATCATCATCATCATCATCATCAGTTGTTATCGAAGTTACTGAAGAGCAAGAATCCAGACGACCTGCAGGCGGCCAACAGACTCATCAAGAGTTTGGTGAAGCAGGTGGGTGGATAGATGGATGGATGGATGGATGGATGAGGAGTGGATGGATAAGTGGATGAATGAATGAATAAGAGAAAAAGGATTGGATGAGTGAGTGGATAAATGAGGGGCTGGATCAGTATAGTGAATTAGAGATGGATGGATGGAATAATCTGGGGTGAATGGATGGATAAAAAAATGAAATAAATGATTGAGAAATTGAATAAGGGATGATGAGAATAGATGGATGAGGGATGGATGAATAGGTGGATGTCTCACATCCTCGGCAGGACGAGGAGCGCGTGGAAAAGGTGACTCGAAGGACCCATCAGCTGGAGACGGTAATGAACAACGTCAAACTTCTCAATGACATGCTCAAGAACTACCAGCCTCTGTCTTCCAACGAGTCCGATGTAGAGATCATGAAGGTGTTTGAGAGGGGAGGGTGAGAGAAGGGAGGAGAGGTGGAGAGAGGGTATGGAGTAGGGTTGAGAGAGGGTAGAGCAGAAAGGAGAGGTAGGGAAAGAGATAAAGAGAGAGAAAGAAGAGTTTGAGGCAGTTTCATAGCAACTCGAAGGAAGAAGTAAACTCTCCACTGTTTCAGCAACCACCCATCCACTCATGCAACAATCACTCAACCACCCATCCACTCATGCAACCATCACTCAACCACCCATCCACTCATGCAACCATCACTCAACCACCCATCCACTTATGCAACCATCACTCAACCACCCATCCACTCATGCAACCATCACTCAACCACCCATCCACTCATTCAACCATCACTCAACCACCCATCCACTCATGCAACCATCACTCAACCACCCATCTCCATCATTCAACCAATCATCCAGTTATCCAATCATCCAACCATCCAATCATCCAACCATCCAATCCTGCCAATTCAAACATGAAAGCCTCATCAACGTCTGCCATGCAGGAGTTGAGCGAGAACATAGAGAAGCAGAGACCAGCCCTCTTCAAACTTGCCTCTGACTCCGATGAAAAGGACGCCAGTGGAGCCATAGGTGGGTGTGGTTATGTGGAGGTGGGTGTGGTTATGTGGAGATGGGTGTGGTTATGTGGAGGTGGGTGTGATTATGTGGAGATGGGTGTGGTTATGTGGAGGTGGGTGTGGTTATGTGGAAGTGGGTGTGGTTATGTGGAGATGGGTGTGGTTATGTGGAGGTGGGTGTGGTTATGTGGAGGTGGGTGTGATTATGTGGAGGTGGGTGTGGTTATGTGGAGGTGGGTGTGGTTATGTGGAAGTGGGTGTGGTTATGTGGAGGTGGGTGTGTGGAATAAAAATAAATTGATACGAACAAAAAACTCAACTCAAGTGGCTTCAAACGTTTCCTAGCACCGATCAGTTATCATATTTTTACGACTTTATTACTGCTGCTTCAAATAAGTGGTTTCACCTGTTTCAATCGATCAATTAACTTCTCGATTGAAACGCACGTAGTGACGTACACATACCACTACAGGTGAGATATTGAAGGTGAACGACGAGGTGATCCAGGTGCTCTCCACCTACGACTCCCTCATCAACAAGTCCACAGTTGGCAAGCTCCTGCTGCTCGACAACGAGGCAAGCAACGAAGGCAAACCCAAGACCACTACCGAGTCTGAGACGCCTGTCAATCAAGCAGTAGCCACGCCCCCCACCAAAGCTCCTCCTTCCGCCAGTCTGATTGACGAACAGCTTTTGCCATTGGGTTGGTTGTTGTGTTTTTTTGTTGCTTTGGGTTGTTGTTATTGTTCATGTTTGGTAGGTTTTTGTTGTGTCGGATTATTGTTCTTTGTTATTATTGCGTAGGTTGTTGTGATATTGGATCATTGTTATTTTGGGTGAGTTGCTGTTGTGTTGGGTGGTTTGTTTTTGTCGTTGTTGCGTGCCGGGACGTGGAAGGTGTGAGGGAATGAAACGGGGGTACCTTTATTGTGGCATGGGTGGCGTGTGGGCTGGAATGAGGCAGTCCTCACAACAACCACAACCACCACTCACAGACTTGTTTTCAGCTCCGGTTCCTGCTCTTTCCGCTTCTGAATTCATCCAACCCAATCCACCCGTTGCCTTGACAACAGCTGCTGCAGCTGACAGCACAGCAGCTGATCTCAGCAGCATCTTTTCTGCCGTTGCTGTTCTTAATGTTTGTTTTTTTTTCTTTTCGTATTCTAAACTCTTCGTTCAAGTAGCACAATGTTGTGAGGCATCAGTTGGTTTCCCTAAGGCTGTTCTATTTTTTGTTTTTTGTTTTTATTTTAAATATTCATGTTTCTATTTTTATCTTCACTAGCGCTCGCTCAACCACCACAGGCCGCAACAACTACCAGTAACAATTTCCTGCCTTCAGTAACAACAACAACCACCACCACAACATCATCCCTCTACAGCAACATTAACACCCTAGATCCTCTAAAGCAACAACCACCTCTATATCAACAACAACCACCTTTGTATCAACAACAACAACCACCAACCCTACCTCTCCCGCCCTCCACCATTGTCACAACTACCACTAACAACAACAACAGCAAGTACAACATTTTCTCTGATTCTTTCAACAACACTATCAGCACCACAACCACAGTGTCGTCTTTGTCTTCTTCCTCGTCATCTGGTTTGGATGTTTTAAATCAGATGTTAGCTAAAACTCTCAAGGATAGTGGAATGAAGACGCAAGTCAATGAAAAGTTAGTTACCTTGTCAACTAGGAAAGTAATTAACCAATTATATAAGTGATTAACTGATTAAATGAGTACTCAACCAATTAGATAGGTAATCAACCAATTAGTTAGGTACTCAACCAATTATTCAGGTGATTAACCATTTAGTTAGGTGATTAATTTTATTTTTTTTTCATTATTAAAATAACTTCATAAAGTGGAGCCTTCAATGATTGCTTTCCTGTAACACCACTACCACTCGACCCACAAGCAGCGTCAAGAAGGTGTCGATGAACGAGATCCACAGGAGACCATCAAGTCCTCCCTCCTCCTCCCTCCTCGACATCCAAGCCCTCGACACTCAACCCCCTGCCCACAACCCTCCCCACCCACCCGCCAGTGACACTACCACCTCCAACAACCTTTTGGACTCAAATAACCAAGAGGATTCTCTTCTTCACATTGCCAACCCTTCTTCTATTCTCACTCAAAATGGCGTCTCCAAGCACTCCAACACGCCACCTGACCCCTCCAACCCTCACCTCACCAACAACCACACCAATACCCTCTCCACCAAGTCCACCACTGCTACTGAAGCGCCTACTGCGCATAAAGAAATGGCTGATTCCAAGGAAAGCAAAGAAGTTAAACCCCTCAAGGATGTTGCTGTATCTTTGGAGTCTTTCAAGCCAGGTTGGCATTAAGATTTAAAATTTTTCAAAGTTTTCCGACTTTATTTCATCAATTCTATTGAAAATAGATTTAATTTTTAAGTTCTCAAAGTCCTGAAAAACACCACCAACATCACAACAGCACACTACCATCACAACAAACTTCACAACCACAGCGCTATCTTCCTCATTGAGGTTTCCACAACCACGTCAGCATGACTACAGCACCACCTTAACCATGGCACCACAAAATCACCATAACTGCAAGACTAAAACCACAGCATAACAACTACCACCACCACCGCCACCACAGCGCCATCATGACTGCAACAATTACAACTACACCACCACACCAACATGCAGGCAAGAGAGAGCCCATGCAGCTCTTCAGCAAGGATGGAGTCACGTGCAAATTGCACTTTTCTGACGTCAGACCACGTGACGACGTCAGCGTCATCGCCATGACAACCACCAACACGTCAGCACTACTCATTGAGGACTTCACCTTCTTGGCAACCGTTTCTAAGGTGATCCTAGGAAGTTTTTCGAGTCTTTTACTTTATAATTATAATTTCTTTGTTAATTTTTCTTAGCGAAGTTATTTATATTTTTTATTTTTCTCATTTGTAATCCAAAAGTTCACTTTAAAATTTAAAGTTTCAACTCTTGAAGGTCATCCGCAGCACCATCATTGCACTCACCCATGCACCCACCCATGCACCCACCCATGCACCCACCCATGCACCCACCCATGCACCCACCATACACCCACCCATGCACCCACCATACACCCACCCATGCACCCACCCATGCAACCACCATGCAACCTCCCATGCAACCATTCATGCAACCATCCATGCAACCACCATGCAACCTCCCATGCAACCATTCATGCAACCACCCATGCAACCACTATTGAAATCATCCATGCAACCACCCATGCAACCACTATTGAAATCATCCATGCAACCACCCATGCACCCACCCATGCAACCACCATGCAACCTCCCATGCAACCATTCATGCAACCACCCATGCAACCACTATGCAACCACTATTGCAACCATCCATGCAATCTCAATACAACCACCATGCAACTTCCATACAACCACCATGCAACCTCCATACAACCACCATGCAACCACCCATGCAACCACTATGCAACCACTATTGCAACCATCCATGCAACCTCAATACAACCACCATGCAACCTCCATACAACCACCATGCAACCTCCATACAACCACCATGCAACTACCCATGCAATCACCATGCAACCACTATGCAACCACCATGCAACCACCATACAACCACCCATGCAGGGAGCCAAGGTAAAAGTGCAGCCACCCAATGGTCGCACACTGGCCCCCTTCAACCCCATCCTGCCTCCCCCTCTCATTTCTCAACTCATCCTCATCGCCAACCCTAACAAGGTGCTTCTCTTGTCTTTCTAACTTTTATTGTCCTTCTGTATGTCTCCTGATTCCTTTCTCACTTTCCTCGATAATCTTATAACCATGTCATATTAATCAACAACTGATCATATCATAAAAGTTATCAAACAACTGTACCATGATCATTACTATTTAATAATTATACCATGATAATATCTGTTATAATGATTATTCGATACTCTCACTTCAATAATCAATTAATAATCTTGTTTTAATTATTATTCAATAATGACATCATAGGAGGCGGTGAAGTTGAAGTTCACGATAAGTTACCTCTTGGATGACAACATCGTCAGTGAGATGGGACAGCTGGAGGAGTTGGTGCTTGATTGAGAGACTTCAATTAAAGTTAATTATTTATTCAAAATAAACCACCCTTTAAACAAAATAATCCTCAACATTAAAATATTTTTTCAACTCAGAGGCTCAAGTTTGTAACTCGATAAATGTTTGCTAAATAGATTGAAAAGCAACTAATGCGTCAATCGTTAAAAGCAATAATCGTCTGGGAATAAAAGTATGGTGTGGACTACTTGAATGGCTTTGCTGCGAAGCAGTCTGACGTCTTTTGTGTACTCAGTCTTGCTTTCTGCCAATCTGCCATCCTCAGTCTCTTGATTTCAAAGTTAAAGCTCGCCAGGGAATTTGATGCTGGTGAGGAAACACAAATTTCAAAAAATTATATTTATATGTGCATAAATTATATAAATTCGTTATATAATTATTCATTCACATACATATTCGAAGGTCAACGTGCTTTATGTACTTTCATCAAAATTCTCCATTTTGACGTTAATTTAATTTATTTTTTCAAATTTTTCATTTAAATGCCTTTTGTCTTTTTTCAAAAAATCTCAATACTCCTGTTCTGGTTGTAGCGGCGCTTCTGACATTCCACCATGCGCCGAACACGTAAAGATAGATTACACAAGCTTCCTTGTAGCTACATAAGACTTTGTATGTTATTGAAATGACTACATTTCTCTCGATGATTTGTCTTCTATAGGATTAAGAACATTTTTATTTGGGAGCTTCTAACCTCCTTGACTTTATTAACATACCAAAACAATAATTACTAAGATGTATCTTCCATCCGCACTGAGTCTTCCTGATGCATCTATGCACCGTTGAGACGCATGCTTTTAGTAAACCTTTCTTCTCAATCTTGGGCCTCCACTTCATCTCACCAAATCACTCGTTACAACCATTGCTATTTTTCCTATCGTTTTTTTTACTACTTAAAATTAAAATGGCGAAAGTGAATCGAAAGTTATTTTGGTAGTTTATTGTTACAAAGAAACGACTACAAAGAACTTGGTGTTAAAGTCATGATCATTGAAGCAACAATTAACGGATAACTTTTAAGAAACTTTAATTATCCAATAAGCCGTTTTGATTGTATAAAATATTGGAATTTATTTTTAAAATTATATTTTAAAATATTTAAAATTCTAGTTGCGAAAGTATGGAATCGTAAGCAACAGTGAAGCATGAGTGATAGCAGCGAGTAGTTCGTAAAGTGAATATGGACGTATTCATCAAGCACTGTGCATATGCTGAAAAGGAGGGAACCATTTATAAATTAAAGGCATTTAAGTGAAGAGGAACTTGGCGAAGTAGCACGGGCCATGTCCTCTGCGGTCGCAGACAATACTATGAATTTGAACAAATGCTGACGAAGGCACGCAAAATAATAGACATAGAATACAAAACGTGTTATAATATAAATATGAAATTAATAAGAAAACAAATAAAATATTTGTAATAAACATGCGAATTATTTTTTTTTTAATTTAAAATTTTAATATTTTACAAATTGAAACTCATGATAGAGAATTGCGAGAGAAAGCAAGTTGAGATAAAGGACAAGACGAAAACATGAACTAGATAACAAGCGAAGACATGCCGATGAATAAAGTTACTGATGTCCTTTGAAGAATTTCATGAAAGAATAAAAACAATAGTGTGATTGTGTAGTAATGCTAAGTAGCTGCCTGTTCTTAAAGCGTAAGGGAGATTGTGTGAAAATAGCTGAAAGTAAAATACGGATCAGTTTCTAAGAAAAGGTATTGAAACTTTACAAAGTTATGAAGCAAAAAAAATTGTTTTCCATCAAAGCCTAAAATTCAAAACTAAAAAGAATGAAAAGTAGGCTGAGAAGTGTTTTAATTAAGAAACAAATGGTCCACAGTGGAACAACTAAACCAACTTATACGAAAGTGAACCATCAATTAACAAAAACTTGAGAAAGTTGGGCGACCTAAGGCAGGCATCGTTTCGAGGGAGCCGTTGCACACGCCAATAAACACCAAAAATACTGGCTACACGAGCAACAAATGGTACTAACACTAGCAACAACAACAACAACTACCTGGTAGTAACAAGGAAGACGTAATGAGGAGCTAGTGGCAACAGGAGAATTTCCATAATTTAACAACGAACATAACGAACAATGGATTTTTAAATCGGTAAAAAGTACCATAAAAAAGCTCTTTGCAAATAATTCAGTTGATGTCACCAGACGAGCCTGTCAGACAACTTGGAGTTGGTGATGAAGGTTGATGAAGAGGTTGCAAAGAGGCAAAAGGAAATATTCACGAGATGTTGTTGCATTTAAGGAAACATCAACCCAGGTGTGGAGTCATGAGAGAATTTTGAAAATTCAAAAATAAAAATGAGAAGTAGCGATAAAAATTTCGAAAGAAGGAACATGAGAGGAGGGAGAGCAAAGCGGTAGCAACAGCACTAACCAAGAGTTACAAGGCCTGTAACGCTGAAGGTGATTGAAAAAGCCCTCAAAAGTGCCCACTCAAAATTTTCCAAATTTGGTAATTATGAATTAAATAAATGCCAACAAAGCAACAAAAAGGGATCTTCGCGGACTTGAGTAACAAGGCGACATGATGACATCATCGTTAGTACGAAAGCCATTGCCAATTGTTAGTGTTTTTAAGTGAAAATAGTTTCAAACTAGTATTGAACTTAATTCTTTATCCACAAGAAAGTCGAATGCGCTGTTGTCTCCACCCACTAGCCACCTTCTTACACCCCATCCCACCCCACCACACCCCTACCACCACTCACACCACCCCACCACACCACTACCACCACTCACACCATCTCACTGCACCTCACCACATTCCACCTCATTCCGCCCTACCACACCTCACTCACACCACTATTCCTAATTTCGATATTCTTCCAACCATCTTTAAGGCATATTACAGAATCACCAACAACTTCTATCGCCTCCCCACACCACACCACACCACACCACACCACACCACACCACATTAGCTTCACCACACCAGCCACACCACACCACACCACACCACACCACACCACACCACACCACACTACACCACGCCACACCACACCACACCACACCACACCTGCTCATGCGTACCAGGGCCTCTTCCTGAGCCACCTGATGGAGTAGCCTGAGTCGACCCGGATTTTGATGGAGGCAGCCTCAGCACACACCAGAGTCTCCCGCACCGACTGCATCAGGTTCTGCGCATTGCCAACCAACATCTCCGTCGCTTCTTCATCCTCCTCACAACCTTTGGAGGGTGGTTGATGGGTGATTGTTGATTGGGTGAGTAATTAATGAGTAGGTGGGTGGTTAATGGGTAGATGGGTGAGTGGTTGATGGGTTGATGGTTGGTTGGGCGGAAGATGGGTGGGTAAGTGAATGATTGTTGAGTGTGAAGCGGATAAGTAATGAGTGGGTAGTTGATGGTTGGTTGGTTGAAGAGTGGGTGAAAGTGGTAGGGTTGATGGATGGGTACGAATGGATTGATGTGTGGTGGTTGGATTAGTGATGCATGGATGAGTGATGGTTGGATTGATTAGTTATGAATTCTTAGAAGGCAAAATAAACTGTGGAATATTGGTTGAGGAAAGAATTGTTGCTGATGGGTGTTGGTGGGAACAAATACGACCTCAAGGTGAGGGAATTGAGACAATGAGGAAAGAAATATGATTGAACCGGAGAACAACGGGGGTGACTCATTGTGAATAAGCTAAGCCCATAAGCCACAACGACAAACACTGCTGATGACGAACGCAACAGAAAATGTATTAATGACCCAAATGAAGAAGTTTTTTTATAAGTACTTGTAACTTCTTAGATGAGGGTGAGTGAGTGAGTGAGTGAGTGAGTGAGTGAGTGAGTGAGTGAGTGAGCGAGTGAGCGAGTGAGTGAGTGAGTGAGTGAGCGAGTGAGTGAGTGAGTGAGTGAAGGAGTGAGTGAGTGAGTGAGTGAAGGAGTGAGTGAGTGAGTGAGTGAAGGAGTGAGTGAGTGAGTGAGTGAAGGAGTGAGTGAATGAGCAAGTGAGTGAGCGAGTGAGTGAGTGAGTGAGTGAGCGAGTGAGTGAGCGAGTGAGTGAGTGAGTGAGTGAAGGAGTGAGTGAATGAGCGAGTGAGTGAGCGAGTGAGTGAGTGAGTGAGGGTGAAATACGAAATAACGAAAGATTCAAAACGTAGCAACCTTTATTTCAAAGGTGACTCAAAGTCCAAGTCACCTAGATTGAAACTAGCACAACAACCTGCTACATTAATACTCTCTACACAAACAGCTTCTAAAACTAACAAAGACCAGCGATGAAAAGAATTTAATTGTAAATGGGGGGAGGAGGGGGAAGGGAGGGGAGGAGGGAGGGGGGGGAGGGAGGGGAGGGAGGGGAGGGAGGGGAGGGAGGGGAGGAGGGAGGGGAGGAGGGGGGAGAGGAGGGGGGAGAGGAGGGAGGGGAGGAGGGAGGGGAGAAAGGGGGGAGGGGGAGGGGCAAGGGGAGGGGTGGAGGAGAAGAGAAAAAAGTGAATCTACGCTATGACTGAAAGTTGTCAAGCAAACAAACAAAGTCTCACTTGATTCTTTGGACGAAGCGTTAAATGGAAGGAATATATTGATTGAATGTGGACGGAATGATGCGCCATTAAGGTTTTTCATTTACTTAAGTCGAAAATGGTCAATCAAACACAGGCAAGTTACACAAGTGTTGCAACCCATTAACAACACAAACTACAACACAACAATAATATCCAAAATCATATCTCTCCAACCACTCATTAATCAACAATTAATCAACAATCAACCAGGAAAACTTAACTTCATTCTGAAAAAATCAACTAAAAATGACAACATCCACAACAACACCTACACCAACAATATACCCAACAACAACATCCACAACAGCACTAAACAACAACAACAACAACAACATGCACCACAACCGACCCCCACCTTGGGCTCCCAGCATGGTGGCCTTCACAGTCGATAGGATCTTCAGCTGAGTGCCTATGGTGGGTATCCTCTCGCACACCTGCAGCAGGTTCTGGGGAGGGGTGCTTGCTGGTGAGTCACGGTTGAGGTTTGAAGCGTAGTGAGTTACAAAACAAAGTTATCACTTCAACCCGCTTCCACCATTCCTCTCCTATCTACCATCGCCATCCCCTATTCAAAGAACCATTATTCCTATTACACCCCACATTACCCACCCCCACCCACCCCCACCCACCCCCACCCCCCATCACTCCACACCACCCACCGTCACTCCACACCACCCACCATCACTCCACACCACCCGCCATCACTCCACACCACCCACCACTACCCCACACCACCCACCATCACCCCACACCACCCACCACTACCCCACACCACCCACCCCCACCCACCACCACCCACCACCACTCCACACCACCCACCACCACTCCACACCACCCACCATCACTCCACACCACCCACCACTACCCCACACCACCCACCATCACCCCACACCACCCACCACTACTCCCCACCATCCACCATCACCCCCCATCACCCACCATCCTCATCCTCTTGTCAGTGCACTCATGAGCCAACTTCTTGGCCAAGGCGGTCACCTCGTCTGACGCCTCTGCCACTGACCTGGAACAGTCGATCAGGTCTCTCTTGCCTCCCCCCTCCCCTCTGTGTCAACGTGGTGGTGATGGTGGTGATGAAGAGAAGGAAGATGATGAAGATGATGATGAGGAGGATGATGATGAGGAAGAGGATGAGGAGGATGATGAGGAGGAGGATGATAGAGAAGAGGATGGTGAGGAGGAGGATGATGAAGAGAAGGAGAAGGAGGAAAATGATGATATATACGTAAAAGAAACTATAAATTAATAATAATAATAATAAAACTGATTTGTAAGAACGCCGAGGTAAGCAACTGAGACTCAAGACACAAGCGCTCAAGTGGCATGAGAGGACAGTGCTGGTAGGAGTTGAAAGCGCTATACAATTGTATTGATTAGATTGAATTAAATAAGATGGGATTGAATAAGATAAGATCGGTTAATTTAGATTAGAGTGGATAAAAAATAACGGATTAGATAAGATTAGATTAGATTAGATAAGATTGGGATAGAGTATATAAGATAAGATTAGATTAGATAAGATTGGGATAGAGTATATAAGATAAGATTAGATTAGATAAGATTGGGATAGAGTATATAAGATAAGATTAGATTAGATAAGATTGGGCTAGAGTATATAAGATTAGATTAGATTAGATAAGATTGGGCTAGAGTATATAAGATTAGATTAGATTAGATAAGATTGGGCTAGAGTATATAAGATAAGATTAGATTAGATAAGATTGGGCTAGAGTATATAAGATAAGATTAGATTAGATAAGATTGGGATAGAGTATATAAGATAAGATTAGATTAGATAAGATTGGGATAGAGTATATAAGATAAGATTAGATTAGATAAGATTGGGATAGAGTATATAAGATAAGATTAGATTAGATAAGATTGGGCTAGAGTATATAAGATTAGATTAGATTAGATAAGATTGGGCTAGAGTATATAAGATTAGATTAGATTAGATAAGATTGGGCTAGAGTATATAAGATAAGATTAGATTAGATAAGATTGGGATAGAGTATATAAGATTGGATTAGATAAGATTAGAGCAGGACTCCTAAATAAGGATACAACAGATAAGACCACGACAGCCCCTCACCTCACGAGTTGCGACAGTCTGGCCATGAGAATGGCCATCTTCTTGGCGGCAGCGATGAGGTCATTGTCCCTGCTCGACCACTGCTTGGCGTCGTTGTGCAGTGCATGCGCTGCCATCTGTCGAGGTGGTTGAAGAGGCGTGTGGTGGAGAGACTAGTTGGTGGTGAGATGAACTTGCGATGAAATTCATTGTGGGAGGACATTTATTATTTGCAGAAGCGCTTCGTGGGAAAATATTTTATGCATAAATTATTTTTATGAGAAAATTATTTCGTGGGAGAATTAGCGAAAAGTAAACTGAAACTGGAAAAGTAGAAAGATCATGGATAGACAGTTAAATCTAAAAATAGAAACTCAACCATGATTGGCTGATTGGTCTGCGGCGAGGGGAATGACATTTCGAACTCGTCATCGGTTTCCGGAGGAGGAGGTCTGGGAGGAGGAACGTCCAATGGCAGAGGGGGGCGTGGCGGTGGGTGCTCCTCGGAGTAGCCTGATTGGTGGAGATGTTTGCACTGGTGTTTCGGAAGTGAGGTTGGAAAGCTACAAACAGGTGATAAGCTAGAGAAGTTGTTTGAACGTTTGTGAACATGAAACACACACACACATGAAGACACACATCTAACGAGAAGCAATCAGTTTAACTGTTGATTGGTGTTAGTGGAGGTTGTTTGATTGGTGGAGTGGTGGGTGTTGGTGGAGGTTGTCTGATTGGTGGAGTGGTGGGTGTTGGTGGAGGTTGTCTGATTGGTGGAGTGGTGGGTGTTAGTGGAGGTTGTCTGATTGGTGGAGTGGTGGGTGTTGGTGGAGGTTGTCTGATTGGTGGAGTGGTGGGTGTTGGTGGAGGTTGTCTGATTGGTGGAGTGGTGGGTGTTGGTGGAGGTTGTCTGATTGGTGGAGTGGTGGGTGTTGGTGGAGGTTGTCTGATTGGTGGAGTGGTGGGTGTTGGTGGAGGTTGTCTGATTGGTGGAGTGGTGGGTGTTGGTGGAGGTTGTCTGATTGGTGGAGTGGTGGGTGTTGGTGGAGGTTGTTTGATTGGTGGAGTGGTGGGTGTTGGTGGAGGTTGTCTGATTGGTGGAGTGGTGGGTGTTGGTGGAGGTTGTCTGATTGGTGGAGTGGTGGGTGTTGGTGGAGGTTGTCTGATTGGTGGAGTGGTGGGTGTTGGTGGAGGTTGTTTGATTGGTGGAGTGGTGGGTGTTGGTGGAGGTTGTCTGATTGGTGGAGTGGTGGGTGTTGGTGGAGGTTGTTTGATTGGTGGAGTGGTGGGTGTTGGTGGAGGTTGTTTGATTGGTGGAGTGGTGGGTGTTGGTGGAGGTTGTTTGATTGGTGGAGTGGTGGGTGTTGGTGGAGGTTGTTTGATTGGTGGAGTGGTGGGTGTTGGTGGAGGTTGTCTGATTGGTGGAGTGGTGGGTGTTGGTGGAGGTTGTTTGATTGGTGGAGTGGTGGGTGTTGGTGGAGGTTGTTTGATTGGTGGAGTGGTGGGTGTTGGTGGAGGTTGTCTGATTGGTGGAGTGGTGGTTAGCGTGAAAGAACATGTACAAGAAAGCTCTACTAATAAGGTTGATAAGCGATAAGCTCTTCCTGGTTGTTAATAAGTGACAAGAATAGTCAATGTTAGTAGTGACAACAAGCAAGCAATGTTGCTGTTGCGTGGAACAGCTGGCTGAGAAGTCCCTTGCGAGACCGACTGCTCAGAGTCATCAATATGCGTGAGAAATCGACTTGAATTGAACTTTTGAGATGAATGGAAACGTCGTTAAGGGTGAAAAAAATTGTGAACTGAACGAACAACAGGAACAGAACGAACAACATGAACAGAACGAACAACAAGAACAGAACGAACAACAAGAACAGAACGAACAACAAGAACAGAACAAACAACATGAACAGAACGAACAACAAGAACAGAACGAACAACATGAACAGAACGAACAACAAGAACAGAACGAACAACAAGAACAGAACGAACAACAAGAACAGAACGAACAACAAGAACAGAACGAACAACAAGAACAGAACAAACAACATGAACAGAACGAACAACAAGAACAGAACGAACAACAGGAACAGAGGGAACAACATGAACAGAACAAACAAAAAGAACAAAACGAACAACATGAACAGAACAAACAACATGAACAGAACGAAAAACATGAACAGAACAAACAACATGAACAGAACGAACAACATGAACAGAACGAACAACATGAACAGAACAAACAACAGGAACAGAGCAAGCCAACTTGTAACGATAAAGAGGCCGATGAAAAAATGCGAAAAGGAATTAAAGGAGTAAATTGAAACTAAAAAGAGAACTCGAGCTATTTTTAGAAACATTAGTGATAATTCTATTAATAGTACGAAAGACACTGATTGAGCGTATGATTAGTTGGCAAGTGAACGAAGGACGCCAATGGAAACCTCTGTTGGAAAAGTCTTCGTCTTTGATATAAGACGGGAAGGAGGTGGGTGAGGTGAATGATGGAGATGACGATGATGCCGGTGAAGATGGTGTGTTGGAGTTGGTGTAGTGTGGGTGGTAGAAGTTGTTGTTGTTGTTGTTGTTGTTGTTGTTGTTGTATGCATGGTTCGCTTGGTTGAGAGTGTGATATGCATTGGCGTGGTGGCTGTTGTAATGTGGCTTGTTGTTGTTGTAAGGTGATTGCTGATTGTTGTATTGTTGTGTATTGTTGTTATATGGTTGTTGATGGTTGTTGTTGTATTGTTGTTGGTTGTTGCAAGGAGGAAATCTGTGGTCTTCTAACAGACAGGTGAGAATATCGAGTTTAATTAATTTCATGTCATTAATATGATCTCAGCTTAATTATAACTTAATTAACAATTTACTGAAAACAAAGTCCAAAACATGAAACAAAAAACTTTTGATATGAGAACAAAACGATGCTACAGTCCCCGATACTACAAAACAACCACTAGAACTACTACTACTATTAATATCATTAATATTACTGCTACTACTACTACTAATACTTCTACTACTACTACTACTACTACTTCTACTACTACTACTACTACTACTACTACTACTACTACTACTACTACTACTACTACTAATAATAATAATAATAATAATAATAATAATAATAATAATAATAATAATAATAATGAATAATATCACTACTAGCATTCTGTTACGATAGCATAGTAGGAAGCGGTCATTTCAACAAGTATACACATTTCATCGTCAATTAAAATGAGGTTAAAAATTAAGCGCTTGCAAATGAGATGCACTAGCAGACTGAAGCTGGCTGATAACAACGCCATGATGTTGCGGTTACGAAGGTGCCTCTAATGACGTCATCATCACCATCAGCACCACCAATTATTTAATTTATAATTTGTGGATTATTTAGGTATATTAACTTATGTAGATAATGTGTGGAATCAAAAGTAGGAAGTGGAATCGAATGAAAAGAATGACCAATAAGTTTGTGCATAAATAATACATTTATGGTTAACTTTTAATCGGAACATTTCTAACAATTGCTCAATAAATAAAAATAAAGGAATTATGAAAAAAAAGAGGTCAATCGGGTACAAAATCAAGAATGAAAACCAGAAAGTATATGAATGATGAAAAGTGAACTTAAAAAGTTGAAAGGACCCACTTGAGATGTGCAGCTGAGAGAGGTCTGGATAGGCACCAGCACCCCCCCTCTCGCCCACAGCTGCCCTCACATCCCCCACCCCCTCCATCAACTGCACGGTAGTTGCAGGCGTTTGAGTAAGATAGGCACATAATGTAAAATAGCGTGTGAAATAGGAATATAAATTGTATTGCATTGTATTGTAATGCGTTTTATTGTATTGTATTGTATAATATTGTATAATATTGTATAATATTGTATAATATTGTATAATATTGTATTTTAAGTTTTTGTAGCGTATTGCGTTGTATTGTAATAGATTTTATTGTATTTGATTGCATCGAGTGCATTGTCACAGACCTTATTGTTGAAACTCTTCCATCCGTTTGCCACGCTCCTGTCCTGAGGCAGTTGAGCTGTTCGCTTGGCCTCTTGTATCATTGGCGCGATGTCTGTGGGGCGGTAGTGGTAGTGATGTGTTGGTAGTTGTGTGGTGTGGTGGTGATGTGTTGGTAGTTATGTGGTGTGGTGGTGATGTGTTGGTAGTTGTGTGGTGTGGTGGTGATGTGTTGGTAGTTATGTGGTGTGATGGTGATGATGGTGGTAGTTATGTAGTGAAGTGGTGATGAAAAAAAAGTGATGTGGTGGTGGTGAGATGGAAGTGATGTGATGAGGTGATTATTTGTATGGCAAAAAATAGAAATGAAAAAGATGCAAGAACAAAAGAAGGAGGTGTGTGGGACGAGAGTGTGTGGGAAGAAGCAGACGTGGTGTGTCCAGGCACTCACTGTTCCTGAGGCCCTCGGAGGCCTGGCTGATGACGTCAACGTAGCGAGGATCGTCGCTATTGTCCGCTTCTGACTGAGCCACCTTTGGATGTGGTTGTGAATGGTTGTGTGGGGTAGTGAAAGATTGTGAAGGCATGTGAAGAGTTGCGAGAGGTTGGAGTGGTTGCGATGGATGGATTTCATAGATGACGATTGTGAGAAGTTGTAAACGGTAAAATCATAACTTGAAAAAACCTTGAAATAACTCAACAAAGCTTTCAACAACAACAACCACCACAGTAGTAACAATAGCAACAGCAACAACAACAACAACCACAGTAGCAACAGCAACAACAACAAACAACCACAACAAGAGCCCCATCAACAACAACAACAGTAGTAACAACAGCAAAAACAACATCCACATCAACAACAAACAACCACAACAACAAAAGCCACAACGGCACCTGCAACACTCGATGGGCCCTCCGGGCCACTCGGGAGGTGTTGTTGACGAAGCCAGGTCGGTCCTCTTGTCTGATGCACTCTTCCGCCCTCTCCGTGTCTCTGCGCATGCCCTCCTCTGTACGTGTGCAATGCTGCCTTGTAACCACCCACACAACAACTACCAAAAACCACTCACCACCCAACTATAAAAACCACCAAACGGTCAACAGCCACCCACCATTCTGCCTAATGAAAGCGTCAGCTTCAATGGCCTCATCAGCAAGGCACCTGAGTCTCTCGAGGCCCTCTGAGGCATGCTTTCTGAGCACTTCATAGTGCTCCTGAGATGCCTGTGTGGTGTTTAGTTGTTGTGGTGTGTAGCCTGGTATGATGGTGGGATGTTTGTGTTGTGGTGAGGTTTTTGGGGTATGGTGGTGTGATTTTTGTGGTGTGGTGTGGTTGTTGGGGTATGGTGGTGAGATTATTGTAGTGTGGTGTGGATATGGTAGAAAAGATGAGACAGAAAGAGAGGCAAAAGGGATGAGGCAAAGGAAGCACTTGGCTGGAAGGGTTGTTGAGCAGCATGCGTCCTGCCTTCAAGAGCTGAGGAAGCAGGTCTTCCGTCTGTGTGGTTGCAACACGTGTGTTAGCAGATGTGGTTGCAACACGTGTGTTAGCAGATGTGGTTGCAACACGTGTGTTAGCAGATGTGGTTGCAACACGTGTGTTACCGCCATCATAACCAAAACTATCACTACACCACATCCCACCACACCAGCACACAACCACGTCACACCACAATACACCCCTCCACACCACCCACCATTTGAGCTTCCGCCAACAGTCCTTCCACAACTCTACGGTTGTTACAGCCACCCACTCTGGCCAGCTGACGTGCAGTGCTAATCAGGCGCTCAGTTTGGCCTGAGAATGACAAAGCCTTGTCTTCGTAAATCTCCTCTCTGTTTGGTGTGTCTGTAGTGTGGTGTGGTGGTGTGGTGTGGTGCAGTGGTGTGGTGTGGTGCAGTGGTGTGGTGTGGTGTGGTGCAGTGGGGTGGAGTGGTGTGATGCAGTGGTGTGGTGTGGTGTGGTGTGGTGTGGTGTGGTATGGTGGTGTGGTGTGGTGCAGTGGTGTGATGTGGTGCAGTGGTGTGGTGTGGTGAAATGTGGTGTGGTGGAATGTGGTGGGTTGTGGTGGTGTGGTGGGGTGTGGTAAGATGTGGTGGTGTGGTAGAGTGTGGTGGGGTGTGGTAGGGCGTGGTGTGGTGGGGTGTGGTGGGGTGTGGTAGGATGTGGTGGTGTGGTAGGGTGTGGTGGGGTGTAATGGGGTGTGGTAAGGTGTGGTGTGGTGGTGTGGTAGGGTGTGGTGTGGTGGTGTGGTGGGGTGTGGTAGGGTGTGGTGTGGTGGGGTGTGGTGGGGTGTGGTAGGGTGTGGTGGGGTGTGGTAGGGTGTGGTGTGGTGGGGTTTGGTGGGGTGTGGTGGGGTGTGGTGGGGTGTGGTAGGGTGTGGTGGTGGCACATTGAAGGGTACCGAAGGAAGCCATGGCTGCATCTGAAAGAGCCTTCAATGGCGTGGAAATGTCCAAGAAATCCTCCGCAACCTGAAGAAATGGATAAATGGATGAGTGGATAAATGAATGAGTGGATGAATGAATGAGTGGATGGATGAATGAGTGGATGAATGAATGAGTGGATGGATGAATGAGTGGATGAATGAATGAGTGGATGAATGAATGAGTGGATGAATGAATGAGTGGATGTATGAATGAGTGGATGAATGAATGAGTGGATGTATGAATGAGTGGATGAATGAATGAGTGGATGTATGAATGAGTGGATGGATGAATGAGTGGATGAATGAATGAGTGGATGTATGAATGAGTGGATGGATGAATGAGTGGATGAATGAATGAGTGGATGAATGAATGAATGAACTATGAAGAAATAAAAGAATGAACGACGAACCAATGAATAGAGATTTTAAAAATAATGAGCAAATGGATGAATGAATGAATGGACTGATGGATGGGTGGGTGGATGAGTGAATAGATGAATGAATGAAAGAATTTATAGATAGATGAAAAGAGGAATGTACCTTGGATATGATGCCTTCCTGCAGGCGGTGTTTGAGTTGGTTGAGTTTCTGGGACAACATAATGGCCGTCTGCTTGGCTTGCGGAGTGTTGCCCTGGTGGAGGTGGTGGAGATGGAGGTGAAGATGGAGATGGAAATTGAGCTGATGGAAAAAATCCCCGTTACAAAAAAATTGTAGAAAAAAAGATATGAAAAAATGGATGGGCGATATAAGGATAGACACCTGTCCTAGAGAGGATGCCTTGTCCAACTGGTCTGCCAACACATCCACCTGGCCACACAACTCCTCCAACTCACTCCTTTCCGCGCCTGTGGTGGTGGTGTGGTGTGGTGTGGTGTGGTGTGGTAGTTTGGTGTGGTGGTGTGGTGTAGTGGTGGTGTGGTGTGGTGTGGTGTAGTGGTGGTGTGGTGTAGTGGTGGTGTGGTGTGGTGTGGTGTGGTAGTTTGGTGTGGTGGTGTGGTGTAGTGGTGGTGTGGTGTGGTGTGGTGGTGTGGTGTGGTGTGGTGTAGTGGTGGTGTGGTGTGGTGTGGTGTGGTAGTTTGGTGTGGTGGTGTGGTGTGGTGTGGTGTGGTAGTTTGGTGTGGTGGTGTGGTGTGGTGTGGTGTGGTAGTTTGGTGTGGTGATGTGGTGTGGTGTGGTGTGGTGTGGTGGTATGGTATGGTGGTGTGGTGTGGTGTGGTGTGGTAATTGTGCAAGAAAAGTGAAATAACTATGAGATAACAAAAAATATTAAAAAAAAGAATGAGAAGGAGAAGAAGAACAACAGCAGGAAGAACAAAGATGAAGAGGGAGATAAAGAAGAGGGAAGAGCAATGAAGAGAAGGACACGGAGAGATAGAAAGAAAGACATGAAAGAATGGAGAGAAGGACATGGGGAGATTGAGAAAAAGACATGAAAGAATAGAAAGAAGGACATGGAAAGATAGAAAGAAAGACATAAAAGAATGGAGAGAAGGACATAGAGAGATAGAGAGAAGGAAATGGAGGGATGGAGAGAAGGACATGGAAAGATAGAGAGAAGGACATGGAGGAATGGAGAAAAAGACATGGAGAGATAGAGAGAAGGACATAGAGAGATAGAGAAAAAGACATGGAGAGATAGAGAGAAGGACATAGAGAAATAGAGAAAAAGACATGGAGAGATAGAGAGAAGGAAATGGAGGGATAAAAAGAAGGACATGGAGAGGCACCTGCGGGCAGAGAAGCAGCCATGTTCAAGCCGTCCTGACTCATCAGCTTCACAGCCTGGTGGCCTGGTGTGTCAGCAACGAAGGCAGCAATGAAGGCTGAATAACTTTTACAAGCTGATTCAAGAAACACGTCTTTAATTCTTCATCGCACTCAAAATGTTGTTTTCAATTCGATTCGAAACATTTCACTTGCAAAATCAATAAAAACTATTTGAAAGATTACAATTGTTACAAAATAAATAACTGATAAGACAAAAAACCATTGATAAAATACAATAAACAATATATTAATAAGAAATAATAAAGAACAATGAAACAAAGAAATATATTAAGGCATATAAATAAATAAATAAATAAATAAACAAATAAATAAATAAATAAATAAATAAATAAATAAATAAATGAATAAATAAATAAACATAAATGAAAAGGTTGCGGTACCCTGGAGGGCGTGTTGTTTATTGCGGTTGCTGAGCCACTGTTGCGCCTGCTCCAGCTTGCCTGTCAACGTGTGTGCTGTGTGTCTGCTCTGTGGTGGTGGGAGTGGTGGTGGTGGTGGTGGTGGTGGTGTTGGTAGTGGTGTAGTGTGATTGGAATGGTGTAGTGTAGTGGTTGGACTGGTGTAGTGTGGTTGGTGAGATGTAGTTGGTGTGGTGTGATGGCTGATGTGATGTGGTGGCTGGTGTGGTGTGGTGATATAGTGTGTGTCGTGTGGTTGTTTTGGTATGGTGTTAGCGTAATGGTTTAATGCCGGTGGTGGTGGTGGTGGTTATTGTGTAACTGTTTGGTGTAACGACGATATAACTGGCAACAAAAACAGCACCAAGCCAACCAGCCCATCAATCAGCCACCCAACGGACAACACCCATCAAAAAAACACCCATCCAGCACCCAACAAAAACACCCAACAAAACTCACCCAACAACACCAAAAACACCAACAACACCATCCAACCTTGCTCTTGTCAGCGGCGTCAAACACCTTGCGACATCTGCCTTGCAACTCCTTCAGACCCTGTTCAATGCCCTTCGCCAGCGACAAGGCCTGTGTACTGTTGCCCTGTGGTAGGAAGGAGGGAGGGATGGCTGAGAAGAGGGAAGAATGGGTGGGAAAGGGAACAAATAGGTAGAAAAAAGAGAGGAGTGGATAAGAAGGAGGGAGGAGTGGATAAGAGGGAGGGAGGAGTGGATAAGAAGGAGGGAGGAGTGGATAAGAGGGAGGGAGGAGTGGATAAGAGGGAGGGAGGAGTGGATAAGAGGGAGGGAGGAGTGGATAAGAGGGAGGGAGGAGTGGATAAGAGGGAGGGAGGAGTGGATAAGAGGGAGGGAGGAGTGGATAAGAGGGAGGGAGGAGTGGATAAAAAGGAGGGAGGAGTGGATAAGAGGGAGGGAGGAGTGGATAAGAGGGAGGGAGGAGTGGATAAGAAGGAGGGAGGAGTGGATAAGAAGGAGGGAGGAGTGGATAAGAGGGAGGGAGGAGTGGATAAGAGGGAGGGAGGAGTGGATAAGAGGGAGGGAGGAGTGGATAAGAGGGAGGGAGGAGTGGATAAGAGGGAGGGAGGAGTGGATAAGAGGGAGGGAGGAGTGGATAAGAGGGAGGGAGGAGTGGATAAGAGGGAGGGAGGAGTGGATAAGAGGGAGGGAGGAGTGGATAAGAGGGAGGGAGGAGTGGATAAGAAGGAGGGAGGAGTGGATAAGAGGGAGGGAGGAGTGGATAAGAAGGAGGGAGGAGTGGATAAGAGGGAGGGAGGAGTGGATAAGAGGGAGGGAGGAGTGGATAAGAGGGAGGGAGGAGTGGATAAGACGGAGGGAGGAGTGGATAAGAAGGAGGGAGGAGTGGATAAGAAGGAGGGAGGAGTGGATAAGAGGGAGGGAGGAGTGGATAAGAGGGAGGGAGGAGTGGATAAGAAGGAGGGAGGAGTGGATAAGAGGGAGGGAGGAGTGGATAAGAGGGAGGGAGGAGTGGATAAGAGGGAGGGAGGAGTGGATAAGAAGGAGGGAGGAGTGGATAAGAGGGAGGGAGGAGTGGATAAGAGGGAGGGAGGAGTGGATAAGAGGGAGGGAGGAGTGGATAAGAAGGAGGGAGGAGTGGATAAGAGGGAGGGAGGAGTGGATAAGAGGGAGGGAGGAGTGGATAAGAGGGAGGGAGGAGTGGATAAGAGGGAGGGAGGAGTGGATAAGAAGGAGGGAGGAGTGGATAAGAAGGAGGGAGGAGTGGATAAGAAGGAGGGAGGAGTGGATAAGAGGGAGGGAGGAGTGGATAAGAGGGAGGGAGGAGTGGATAAGAGGGAGGGAGGAGTGGATAAGAGGGAGGGAGGAGTGGATAAGAGGGAGGGAGGAGTGGATAAGAGGGAGGGAGGAGTGGATAAGAGGGAGGGAGGAGTGGATAAGAAGGAGGGAGGAGTGGATAAGAGGGAGGGAGGAGTGGATAAGAGGGAGGGAGGAGTGGATAAGAGGGAGGGAGGAGTGGATAAGAGGGAGGGAGGAGTGGATAAGAGGGAGGGAGGAGTGGATAAGAGGGAGGGAGGAGTGGATAAGACGGAGGGAGGAGTGGATAAGAAGGAGGGAGGAGTGGATAAGAGGGAGGGAGGAGTGGATAAGAGGGAGGGAGGAGTGGATAAGAGGGAGGGAGGAGTGGATAAGAAGGAGGGAGGAGTGGATAAGAGGGAGGGAGGAGTGGATAAGAAGGAGGGAGGAGTGGATAAGAGGGAGGGAGGAGTGGATAAGAAGGAGGGAGGAGTGGATAAGAAGGAGGGAGGAGTGGATAAGAGGGAGGGAGGAGTGGATAAGAGGAAGGGAGGAGTGGATAAAAGGGAGGGAGGAATGGGAAAAGATAGAGTGATCGAAAAAAAATTATTGATTTATCGTCGTCGTCGTCATCATCATCATCATCATCATCATCACCATCATCATCATCATCATCATCATCATCATCACCATCATCATCATCATCATCATCTTCCCCCTCGTCTTCTTCCTCATCTTCATCCTCCTCCTCCTCCTCTTCCTCCTCCTCCTCCTCCTCCTCCTCCTCCTCCTCCTCCTCCACCTCCTCCTCCTCCTCCTCCTCCTCCTCCTCCTCCTCCTCCACCTCCTCCTCCTCCTCCTCCTCCTCCTCCTCCTCCTCCTCCTCCTCCTCCTCCTCCTCCTCCTCCTCCTCCTCCTCCTCCACCTCCTCCTCCTCCTCCTCCTCCTCCTCCTCCTCCTCACCACCACCACCCCCCTTACATCTCCTTGTTGTTTCAGCTCGCACAGAGCGTCCATCATGGAGGCCACGTTGGAGGCCACCTTGTTGATCGCCTCCTCCTGTCACGTCAGCGTGTGTCGTTTGTGCTTTGTTTGTGTTTGTGTGTACGTTTTGTGGTTTGTTTGTGTTTGGGTGTACGTTTTGTAGTTTGTTTGTGTTTGTGTGTACATTTTATGGTTTGTTTATGTGTTTTTCGTTGGTTTTTTGTATTTTTGTTTGTTTTGTCGTTTGTTTGTATGTCTTTGGTTTGGTTGCGTTTGTGGTTTGATTATTGTTTTATTTTGTTTCTTGTTCTTTCTTTGTTTTGTTTGTGGTTATTTAGTTTGTTTTTGTGCGTTATTTCTCTCGCCTACCGATGCTTCAACAAACGAGGCACGTAAACTGGTGCACTGGTATAAAACGAAAAAAAAACTATTTGTATTATTAATAATAGTAATAAAAAAATATTATTATTATTATTATAAAAATTATTATTATTATGATTATTATTATTATAAATATTAATCACAATATTCATAAGGTAAGGAACGTCTGCTGAGGAGTACATGACATCAAGCCTACTTTGATAGCAACCATAACGAAACAATCCTGGGAAAAGAAACAATACAAAAGTATCGCGTCACCAAATAAACAAAAACACAACAAATAAAAAAACAACAATAAACACATAACAATAAAAATAATAAAAGTATAACAACAATAATAACAACAACAACAACAACCTCTTCATTATCCTCATCAGCACACCGGGATGCAATCACTTGAGCGTCATGCAGTATCCTCCGTACTGAGTTCTCACCTGTGGTTGTGATGGTGGTGGTGGTAGCAGTAGTAGTAGTAGTAGTAGAAGAAGTAGTAGTAGTAGTAGTAGTAGTAGTAGTAGTAGTAGTAGTAGTAGTAGTAGTAGTAGTAGTAGTAGTAGTAGTAGTAGTAGTAGTAGTAGTAGTAGTAGTAGTAGTAGTAGTAGTAGTAGTAGTAGTAGTAGTAGTAGTAGTAGTAGTAGTAGTAGTAGTAGTAGTAGTAGTAGTAGTAGTAGTAGTAGTAGTAGTAGTAGTAGTAGTAGTAGTAGTAGTAGTAGTAGTAGTAGTAGTAGTAGTAGTAGTAGTAGTAGTAGTAGTAGTAGTAGTAGTAGTAGTAGTAGTAGTAGTAGTAGTAGTAGTAGTAGTAGTAGTGGCAGCAGCAGCACCTGAAGCTCCTACAGAGCTCGAAGGATCGGACAGCCAGTCATGAGCCTGCTTCATCTTGTTGTCCATGGCGTTCTGTGTGACGTCAGCAGGGTGTCGTAGTCTGATGTTACTTCAACAACAACCGTAACATCAACAGTAACATCAAAATTAACATCAACAACAACAAACAATAACAGCATCAACATTCACCTGAGCCTTTTTAGCCACGGTGATGTCATCACCCTCCCACACCACTTCGTCATACGTCTTCAACTGCAACACCCGGATGATCTCGTGAACCTCATTGGTCAGCTTCTCTGTGACGTAGTTCCGGCTGCTTAAGGCGTCATCCAATGAGCTTGCGTCTATCATTTCATGTGGGTTGTTGCATTGTGAAGTTTGAATAAATGGACCCTACTTAATAAACGTATTATTAATAATAATTCAATTTATTTATTCACTTTTTTTATTACCTCCTATCGCCCACTTTCCAAGAAATATTGGAAATAAATTTATTTAATTTTATTATTAAAATTATTTTTAAAAAGGCAAAAAAAACTCGAACTGTATTTTTTTTTTAAATAAATTTATTGAGCATTTGAAGAAAAACATTCAGAGCTTTTGGAACATTTTTTTAAAGCCTGCAAGCGCATGTCATTATTACGTCATGTCACCTTGCTGGCTCTTGGAGGTGACGTAGATTTTGATGCTGGTGATGAGAGACGGAGTCAGCTGTTTCACCTGCTCCAGCGACCTTTGTGATGCCATCAACGGTGACGTCACGAAAACCAAGATGACGCTTCATTAATGGAAAGCTTAAATAACTAAATGAAACACCTCACTAAGAGCACTTGTGACGTGTCTAATTAATTAGTCAACAAACACCGAACATTGAGTGACAGGTTTCAAACGACGTTCAATTCATGGAACGTCCAATTTTATATTTTTAATAAACGCTATACAAATGTTTTGAGTAGATTGGGTCAGAGTGAATTATAATCAATTAAACGGAATTAGATTAGATTAGATTAGATTGAATTAGATTGGATCGAATTATGTTAGATTAGATTAGATATGTTTAGGATAGATCGTACTGTTAGATGAGATTAGATTAGATATGTTTGGATTAGATTAAATTGGTTGACGCACCTCTGGAGGCACTCGCGATGCACCTGGTGGATCAGCTCCTTCTCCCTCGTGTCTACCTCCTTCGTCATGCGCGTCAACACTGGACTCAAGTTCTGAAGAGGGTGGTTTGGTTGTTGCTGTGGTGCTGGTTGTTGTTGAGTTAGTTGTGGTGGTATTGTAGTTGTGATGAGGTGTTAGTTGTGGTGATATGGGTGTTGTAGTACTGGTGGTGATATGGTTGTTTAAGTAATAGTAGTGATATGATAGTTGTGGTGATTTTGGTAGTTGTGGTGATTGTGGTGATTGTGGTTGTGGTGGTGATTGTGGTTGTGGCGGTGATTGTGTAGATGGTTGTAGTAGAAGGTTGTGGAGATGGTAGTAGTGATGGGTGGTAGTGATGACTGTGGACATGGTGACAGTGGTGGTAGTGCTGGTGAGGGTTGTAGAGGTAGTGGTGGTGAAGGTTGTAGAGGTAGTGGTGGTGAGGGTTGTGGGGTAGTGGTGGTGAGAGTTGTAGAGGTAGTGGTGGTGAGGGTTGTGGGGTAGTGGTGGTGAGGGGTGTGGGGTAGTGGTGGTGAGGGTTGTGGGGTAGTGGTGGTGAGGGTTGTGGGGTAGTGGTGGTGAGGGTTGTGGGGTAGTGGTGGTGAGGGTAGGTGGCCCACCTTCACGAAGGTCACCAGGTCTTCCAGGTTGTCAATCACCTCGGTGATTGCCAAGTACTCCAGCACGTGTTGGCATATCCTTATCACCTTCCTCACCTGATGGTGATGGCCGATATTGTGGTGGTGGTGGTGATAAAATGAACCGTTGTGAGTTTGGAAATAGCTGCGATGATAATGATGGTTGTGATGGTGAAGATGGTTGTTGTGGTGTGTTGAAGGTGTGGTGTGGATAGTGGTGGTAGCACTGAAGAAAGAAGGGTGACAAATAGGATGATGATGGTGGCGATGATGATGAAGACGACGACGATGAAGAAGACGACGATGATGATGAAGACAACGATGATGAAGACGACGATGATGATGAAGACGACGACGATGATGATGAAGACGACGACGACGATGATGATGACATGAATGGTTTGAAGGCACAGAACCTCTGAGTCGTCGAAGGCGAGTAAGAGGGAGGAGGTCCCCTGGAGGATGCCTTTGAAGTTTGAAAGTTTACTTCAAAGTTGTGCAGCGCTATAAATCAACAAAGTATACTTTTCTTTGAAGAAAATGTGAAGAAAACATTTGGTTTGTAAGAATCAGATCGTTTGTGTGTGTGTGTGTGTGTGTGTGTGTGTGTGTGTGTGTGTGTGTGTGTGTGTGTGTGTGTGTGTTTGTTTGAATGCTCGGAATTAGAGATATGAGGATGAAGGGGCATGAGAGCAGGACGGCAGAAGGAAATCGGATTACAAATTAAACAAATATGAAAACGAAGTTTGGCGAGGTAAAAAAATAAGAAATTAATATTTTCTGAAATAAAAAATTAACAAAAATTAAAGTTTGATGAAACAAAAAGTATCAAAGTCAGGTTCAATAAAAGTTTTTGAATAAAATTTGAGTTTAATGGTATAAAAATGAAACTTAATTAAAATAAAAAAATTTTAAAT
The DNA here is from genome assembly GCA_947562095.1 of Branchellion lobata. Lineage (NCBI taxonomy): Eukaryota > Metazoa > Annelida > Clitellata > Hirudinida > Piscicolidae > Branchellion > Branchellion lobata. The sequence continues at coordinate 1,020,315 of OX387250.1, forward strand.
ATTTTTGTCTGATTATAAAAAAACGGAATTTATGGCCTTTACACGTGGGGTGGCAATAAAAATGTTATGTTGAGAACGTATGATTCTGAATGGACGAGGTTAAAGAGATGGAATGAATGGATAAGTTTTGATGGATGAGTTTGGAGGGATGAGTTCGGAGGGATGAGTTTGGAGGGATGAGTTTGGATGGATGAGTTTGGATGGATGAGTTTGGATGGATGAGTTTGGATGGATGAGTTTGGATGGATGAGTTTGGAGGGATGAGTTTGGAGGGATGAGTTTGGATGGATGAGTTTGGATGGATGAGTTTGGAGGGATGAGTTTGGATGGATGAGTTGGAGGGATGAGTTTGGATGGATGAGTTTGGAGGGATGAGTTTGGAGGGATGAGTTTGGAGGGATGAGTTTGGAGGGATGAGTTTGGATGGATGAGTTTGGAGGGATGAGTTTGAAGGGATGAGTTTGGATGGATGAGTTTGGAGGGATGAGTTTGGATGGATGAGTTTGGAGGGATGAGTTTGAAGGGATGAGTTTGGAGGGATGAGTTTGGATGGATGAGTTTGGAGGGATGAGTTTGGATGGATGAGTTTGGAGAGATGAGTTTGGAGGGATGAGTTTGGATGGATGAGTTTGGTGGGATGAGTTTGGAGGGATGAGTTTGGAGAGATGAGTTTGGAGGGATGAGTTTGGAGGGATGATTTTGGATGGATGAGTTTGAAGGGATGAGTTTGGAGGGATGAGTGTCTGTTTCAGCATTGCGCTCTTTTGTCTGTTGCAAGTTGCCTTGGTACCACAAAGTACACTAAAGAAAGAAAATAACAACAATCATAACAGACTAAGACCAACCGAAATTCTTTCACAATAACAAAATTACATTTCAAAAATACAAGAAATAAATAATAAACAATAAATGCAACAATAAGAAAAAAATAATAAAATAATAAAATCATCAAAATATGAATCAGTTCTCTTTTGAACGCGCAACAGGAGTAATAAGAAGGAACAGAGGGTGTAATGGCGAGGCTTGGGTACGTGATGTTACATTTGTTGAGTTTAAAGGCATCAGGAACCGTTTAAAGGTTGTGCGGTGGTGTCTGTACGCTGAAATGTTTAAAAATGAAGTTAAGTAATAGGTCAGACAGCTTTTGGAATCGTTCGAATGGCTATTTAAGTTTTCAACTTTCATCTTGTTCACCCTCATTTTTAATCCCATCTTCACAGATGCTGAAGCTGTGAAGGCACTAATTGCTCATTAGAAGTGCCTTATTTAATTATGTGTGTGTGTGTGTGTGTGTGTATGTATGTATGTATGTATGTATGTATGTATGTGTGTGTGTGTGTGTGTGTGTGTGTGTGTGTGTGTGTGCGTGTGTGTGTGTGTGTGTGTGTGTGTGTGTGTGTGTGTGTGTGTGTGTGTGTGTGTGTTTGTAAGCGTGCATGCATGGACGTGTGTTTTTTTTAACGGTGAAATTATGCGTTATAGTGTTAGATGCTCAGAACACAATAGGAAACAGCTTGAAATGACAGGCTGGCGTGGGTACTGTTTGGTGTGGTGGTGGTGCTAATTGGTGGCAGGCAATGCCTTTGATGTGGGGAGGTCATCAAGGGGACCTTTGAAAGATCACCACCTCTGCCACCTTCGGGTGTTTTACTTTTTGGTAGCTGAGCTGATGGGTGTTTCATCTAATGGTTCTTATCGATCGGGGTTTGTTGGGTTGGGTAAATTAGCTATCGGCTGTTTGATCTTTTGATTTCTTTGTTACTTGACACTTCTTTCTATAATTTGGACTGTAACAGCCAGTTTTGTAATTTTGAAAATGATTTAGTAGTTAGCGCTGCTTCCTTATTCATTTATATTCTCTTATCACGTCTGGTAGGGGTGGCTTGGTTGAAATGTTTACGAAATGTTTGGGAAATGTTTACAGCAATATAACTTGAGAATTAATTCTGGTTATAATTGCGCTCAACACTGACGCACCATGCACCCACAAACACTGTTTGAACTACAAAATGAGGCACTACCAGGATTCGAACCTAGGCTGGAAAAGTTAAAAGGAACCTACACCAGTCCAATGTCCCACAACACGCTGAAGTAGCATAGCCAATAAAGCGGATGAACAAGGGTTGTGGAGACTGCTATGAAAGTGTGTAAGAGTGGGAGCTGAGAGAGGCAAAGTGAAGCCTGGAGAGTTGGAGGCATGAAAGAGATCTGATTACATAGAGTAATGAACGCCTCGGTTCGAAATTGAAACGTG
>OX387250.1:1027568-1145068 GCA_947562095.1 Branchellion lobata
GCGCTCTGCTACGAACTGTTCAAACAACAAAGTTTTAAGGGTTTTACGAAATGAAAGTAGAAAAGTAATAGAGGTGAGATTGGGGGGAAGAGAGTTCCATAGAAGGGGCCCACAGTAGGAAAGTCCTTATTATGTGCCTATTTCAATCAGACCGCTATAGAAAATCTTCAAAACACGTCTACAAAAAAAGTATTTTATTAAAATAATTTTTCATTGTTCGCTAGGATTCGTAACATTTCTAGCGCTTGACTGGATTTGACCAATGAAGACGATGAAAGTAATAATGTGACCTCGAAACTCTACGGGGTTGATGCCACTATAATAATAGTCGTGTTTTTTTTGTATTGTATTGTATTGTATTGTATTGTATTGTATTGTATTGTATTGTATTGTATTGTATTGTATTGTATTGTATTGTATTTTATTGTATTGTATTTAATTGAAGCCAAATACAATAAAATAAGAATATTATTATAGTGGCGTAGCTACGAGGCCAAATATCAAAAGCCCTTGCATTGCGCCTCTTAGCACTTTGATCGGAGACACTTCGAAATCCAAGTGTGAACCAAAGGCTATTCATATAGCGCTGATTCACACTGTTCAAAAGGGTCACCGATGACTGGAGGTTGTCCCACAGTTGAGTGTCCTGACCAGGAGGGTTGTTGTAGAGGTGGATGGAGCGACCGAACCACGTGTAATTCTTCTTCTGTGGCCAATATCACTCAACTTTGCCTCATTGCCAATTCAAACAACTATGTTTACTTTTTTTTATTCCATAATTCTTTTATTTTCAATAATTATTTTTATTTTATTTTTCAATAAGTTATTTTTATTTTATTTTTTCAAATAATTTATTTTTATTTTTCAAGTTATCAGAATAATCCGGAATATTTTCGGAACCTCACTTGGACGTAGGTGTTGACAGCCATGCCTCCTGCGGCTGTTTGGAGGGCGATGGAGAAGAAGAGGATGAGGAGGTGCTGGAAGTTATTTAATAATAATAATAATAATAATAATAATAATAATAATAATAATAATAATAATAATAATAATAATAATAATAATAATAATAATAATAATAATAATAATAATAATAATAATAATAATAATAATAATAATAATAATAATAATAATAAAAATAATAATAATAATAATAATAATAATAATAATAATAATAATAATAATAATAATAATAATAATAATAATAATAATAATAATAATAATAATAATAATAATAATAATAATAATAATAATAATAATAATAATAATAATAATAATAATAATAATAATAAATAATCAATTTTGTGAATCGCCAAGGCGAGTAACTGAGGCGTTCAGTCATTAGCGCTTTTGAACAGTGTGGATCAGCGCTATACAAATGATTTGATTAGATTAGATTAAGAAAAATAAAGTATTTACGATTATAAGCTAGTTCAAAAAATATTAAAGATTAAAAGTTAATTCAAATAAAGACTTTTTATGTTTAGATTTAAAACCGTGGTCTTTGGAGGACTTAAAGAAGCAGACAACTTGACAAAGAGCTCAAATTTTCAGCTTCTGACTGACTTTGACTCAATGAAGATGAGGAAAAAATGAAATAAACAATAAAAAAGTGCTTCTCACAACGACAAGGACCGCCGTTGATCTGGCAACACTGGCCAAGCAGCCCACAATGACAGCCAGCAAGAGACAGCAAGCAGCTGCTAGGAGGAGTACACAGCTGGTCCATAAGCCGTTGTGCCACTCCTCAAGCACACCTGAGAAGAGTCCTGGATGGGATGGTTGAGTTGTTTGGTTGGGTGGTTTGGTTGGTTGGATGGATGGATGGTTGGTTGGATGGTTTGGTTGGGTGGTTGAGTGGTTTGGTTGGATGGTTGGTTGGTACTAGTTTCAGGACGTTCGTCTTTTTGAGCTTTGAAGGACACGCATGAGACGATAAGCTATCAGCTACCTGCTGTTCCGTTCTGCAAGGAAAGTCCCAAATACACCCCCAGGAAAACACACGCTAAAGCACATATCTGCAGAGAGTTTTTGAAATGAATGGTGCAGCGTGGGGAAGATAAGAGAATAAAAAATAACAGATTAACTACTCAATGTGTACCGATTGTTTGTAGTATAGTTTTTGTTTAAAGTCAAAAGCGAATTTAAAATTAATTCTGAGCACCCACCAATAAAAAGGTAAAGAGGACCATTAAAGAGCGCCTCAAGCACTGTAAAAGGCTAGACATCCTTAAGTGAAAGTTGACAAACTTTTCAAAAGTATTGGTTCAACATATCCATTGTAAATGCGGTTTTTGTTTTTGATATTTTTCGAAGTCAACTTTTTGCTTCGACACGATCTCTTCATTCATAAATAACTGCATTACATGCCATATTTGTTGCTTCCCATGGTTACCGATCAGCATGGCCCCCTTAGGTTGTGTGTGTAGGTGAAAAAGGGATGGGATGAAAAAAAAATAATTTTATAAAAATATTCATTTGGTTCAAACCATTATTTGAAGCTTTGAAATAAAGTTTAGTTCAAAAGATTTTTTAAACTATATTTTAAAAAAATATGAAAGAAAAGCAATAATTACAAACCACGCAAGGCAAACGTACCATTGTGCATCTGTGGCTCGATAGTCAAGCGCTTTGAAAGCTTTTGGACCGGCAGGTCCCGAGTTCGAAACCGGTTCGTCTGTGATGATACTTGCTGCCCGATCACCATGGGGGTTAAGCATGGCCTAATGAGTCTGAGACTTTTTGAGTTTTTCATTTTTAAAACTCCACTTGTGTGTTATTTTTTCCTTTGTTAGAAGATTAGAATATCATCTGAACTTCTATACATTGAGAATTTACCAGAAAATATTTTTTCAAAAGATTATTTGAAACTGCACTCTCATGTTTGAAATAAAAAATAATCACTCACCTACCTACTTAGCTAACTTTTTTAAGTTGCCTCCTCGCAAGGGACTGAGATCTACTTATTCTCACTTTTTAGGATACCTTCCAATAGTACTTATGCTAAATCTGCACTTTCCTACTGTGGGCCCCTCCTATGGAACTTTCTTTCCCCCATTCTCACCTCTGTTACTTCTCTACTTTGTTTTAATAAACCGTTAACACTTCGTTGATTAAACATTTCGTAGCAGAGGGCTCGCGAACAGTGTGAAACCAGCGCTATACAAATGATTTGAGCAGATTATTTCTATAAAGTTTTATAAAATACTCTTTTACAATAAAATACTACCATTGTTGTAGTGACATTAACATGAAGTTATCAAAGCCACTCTCATGTTGTGCTATTTTAAATTTATATATAAATCGTCAGCTTGCAAATGCTCAAACAATTGATAACTTAAAATGATAACAAATATGATTTCCCAAGGAAAGCCAATGGAATAATTTATTGAAGCGTTTTCAGAATTCCACATAACAACTTGACTGAATCTGAAGCTTATATGCCGTTAGGCAGATCGTTCCACAACTTACGCCCACTTACACCGAACCTCTTCAGTTTTGATGATTTGGAGTTATAGCTGTTTCAAACAAATTTTTTCACCTTCATTTCTGTTTCTCAGACAAGCCAGCTACCGGAGTCCGTAGCAACTGTGGTCTCTAGCCTGTGGTTAGCCCCCTCCTTTGTAAGGCTTGGAGCTCAGCGTAAGATTTCCGAACTAAGTTAGGGCTAGGCTCGGGTTTGAAGGGTTAAATATTGAAACCCAAGTAAATAACAGATGCCGGGTCAGTGTGGCTTAGTCGCCTAGTAGCCAAGGAGCAAGTGAAATCGTTCCCTTGTGGGCGTTTCGACGATTGCTGAAGAGCCCTTTATGAGGGCAGTGACTACTCCAGCTTTTATTTTTTTCAGACTAACTCACATCGAGAAACTTCTTCATGCGGTCGGCATATTTGCTCAGCAACAGTGGTTCATGTCGGATGACCTCCTCCATGCATTCCTCCCCATTCCCCATGGAACCTGACTGCGCTGGCATGAGCACCTTCAGAGGTTAAACTTGAATTGAGCATTACACTGTTTTTTCAAGGCATCTTTTCAATTACTCATTTCTGCCGTCGTTCTTGAAGGGATTTACGAGATGTTGAAAGTCAACACTCAACGCACAAAGATGTCAAAAACAATAAGATCTGCCATTTGAAAACACTCTGTTTTATTTGAAACTTTACCTTCTCTTCTTACCATCTCTTTCTAATTGCTTCCAGAAATCATTTTCCATAGAACTTTGGCTGACTTCAGACAGAGTGGTAATCAATGTCGCAAATTTATGTTATAATTGAATTATGATCCGTTGAAGGAACTTGCTTGAATGGTAGGGAAAACTTTAATCCGTTGAAATCCATATAAAACTAAAGTAGAGATAAAGGCGAACAAGATGTCCATATATGGTAATAAAGTCGATATGAAAGTTGCTAGAAACGCTTGGCGAAAGCAAAGCAGCAAGCTACTGGGTGTTTTCGTGCTATTTATTTCATATTTATTTCGAATTTTTAATTATTTTGAAAATATTTTCTTTAATTTTTAACAAAAATCTAAAAAAATGCCTTGTTTCTTTTTTCTGCATAAAAAATTCTTCCTATTTGCGGCACTCATAAGGGAAAATCTGATACGAAAAACCACCTGCTGGAAGCTTCATAGTTTATCGAGACTTTATCGTTTGATGTTGTTGGAACATCAGAATTTTTTCTTATTTATTAATTCTTTCATATTTCACTCCACAAACAATGGTCCACATTTCTCAACCCTTTTTGATTGTTTCAATAAATTGTGGTCTCGAAACTCTACGGGGTTAATGCCACTATAATAATATTCGTGGTTGTATTTTATTTTCTTGTAATTCACAAGACTTTTTTTGGCCCGTAAATAAATATAATTTTTCTTTTGTAACTCGATCAGATGCACATGAGGCGCTGGAGGGTGTTTGAGGGCACTTTATTTACACATATGTCATATTTCTCCATAATACCACTCCTATTTGTTTTTAATGAGTCAATTGGAACTTTAATAAGCATAAGCAAGCAGACTCAATTTAGCGCTTGCAAACATCCTGACCGCTTGTGCCACTCTTTATTATTTTTTTCAATTTTCTTATTTTTTTCAATTTTCTTATTTTTTTCAATTTTCTTATTTTTTTCTTTTTTTCCACCCTATTTTTTATTCTTTTCTTTCTTTTTTTCTTTTTTTAATTCTTTTTTAAATTTTTTAAATTCTTTTTTTACTTTTTCAATTCTTTTTTCCAACATATTTATTTTCTTCCTTATTTTCTTACTTTCTTGCATTTGTTTCTATTATTTTTATTATTTTTATTATTTTTATTGTTTTTATTATTTTTATTAACACATGTCTGATTATTTGGTTCTTCATGTCTTATCAATCGCTTCCTTGTTCTTCATCCTTACACGCCTATCCGCAAATTCGGTGCGGTGAGTTCAAAAGGTTTGAATGAAGTCTTAAGAGTAAACCTTGAAAAAAACTTTTGACGATTTTAAAGTGCCTAAAAGCATCCTTATTGTGCAAAAATACCAGTCGAACGAACCAAAATTTAAATCGTCTGCCTTCGAACCAGCTTGCTTTGATAGGCGCTGAACTCTATAATTAACGTGGTAGCTATGTGAGCTGAGCAATGGAACATCGCCGCTGCTGGAGTTGTAGCAAGGCCTACCGTAAGCTTACCCGACCGCTTTATAAACTCCATTCCACAACTTGCAACATCACTCTGCGAGCTTTTCGTGTTAGTACCTCCTTACGTGCTTAAACTACTTATGCGTTTCTCTTTCAGATTTTCAGTTAAGGGTAGTTTAATGGTTAATTTTTTTAAAATTAGTTAAGTAATGTAATATAATTTGACGTTAATAGCTTGCTTCAGTAATAATGCTTATTGGAAAGTATAGAGGCTTTGAGCCAACTTAAGCGAAAAAGTTTTGAAAGGATTCATAATACAATACAATACAATACAATACAAAAACGAATATTATTATAGTGGCATCATTAAGTGATTACTAACCAATCAAATTACTAAGGTTAAATTTAATAACCGCGTAGAACTAGCCAAAACGCATTTAACATTTTAACCATTAACGACTTGCAGCTTAATAAAAAATCACAAACCTCCATTAGCCGCCACCTACACACACTAACATTCCAAACCGATATCACTCAATACCATCATTACATCATCAACCACACCAACCAACCAACCAACCAACCAAAAAACCAACCAACCAGCAAACCAACCAAACAACCAACCAGACCACCTACCAACCACCAACCAAACCACTTACCAACCACCAATCACCACCTACCTTCATCCCTGCAGTAACTTCTTTCTGCACTCATCCCGATCTAACGAGCAAACATGTGTGACGAAGACGTTACCGCCCTGGTTGTCGACAACGGTTCAGGCCTGTGCAAGGCTGGATTCGCTGGAGATGATGCCCCCAGAGCCGTCTTCCCGTCGATCGTCGGAAGACCCCGTCACCAGGTACCTTCGTGCCGCTGACTCCGTGCTAACACTGTGACTATGTAACACTGACCTCATGCTAACACTGTGACTATGTAACACTGACTCCGTGCTAGCACTGTGACTGTTACATTGACACTGTGCTAACATGTACCTATGCAACGTTGTACACATCATAAAATTGCTTCAACGGCAGTATTACACATGTAGGTATTATTTATACTCATTATTCGTCCTATATTTTGCTGTCTAGAAGTAAGTGTTTAGTTGTGCTCAAAGATGCGACGTATAGGTTTTCAGTGGTGTTTCAAAGAGCTTCTCCCAATGAAAACTACTTTTATGTTATCATTTTTCAAACTTGAGATTGTGAGCACCATTTCATGAATTTCAAAATAATTAATGAACTGTTTCATTCGATTCATTCGCCAGGGTGTGATGGTTGGTATGGGTCAGAAGGACAGCTACGTGGGAGATGAAGCCCAGAGCAAGAGAGGTATCCTCACTCTCAAGTATCCCATTGAGCACGGTATCGTCACCAACTGGGACGATATGGAGAAGATCTGGCACCACACCTTCTACAACGAGTTGCGTGTGGCCCCCGAGGAGCACCCAGTGCTGTTGACTGAGGCCCCACTTAACCCCAAGGCCAACAGGGAAAAGATGACCCAGATCATGTTTGAGACCTTCAACTCTCCCGCCATGTACGTCGCCATCCAGGCCGTCCTGTCCCTGTACGCTTCCGGACGTACCACCGGAATCGTCCTTGACTCCGGAGATGGTGTCACCCACACCGTGCCCATCTACGAGGGTTACGCCCTTCCCCACGCTATCCTGCGTCTGGATTTGGCCGGTAGGGACTTGACTGATTACCTGATGAAGATCCTCACTGAGAGGGGTTACTCTTTCACCACCACCGCTGAGAGAGAAATCGTGAGAGACATCAAGGAGAAGTTGTGCTACGTTGCTCTTGACTTCGAGCAGGAGATGGCCACCGCTGCCTCTTCATCCTCCCTCGAGAAGTCCTACGAGCTTCCCGACGGACAGGTTGGGAGTTATTTTGTGAACTTTCTGTGTCACTTAGCAAGGCTCTAGCGGCGCTTTAACGTAACGATTGCACCGCGTCATAAATGACATTGCGTAACTTAACACGCGTATCACCGCCACAGGTCATCACCATCGGAAACGAGCGTTTCAGGTGTCCCGAGTCAGTCTTCCAGCCTGCCTTCTTGGGTATGGAATCTGCTGGCATCCACGAGACCACCTTCAACAGTATCATGAAGTGCGACGTGGACATCCGTAAGGACTTGTACGCCAACACCGTCATGTCCGGTGGATCCACCATGTTCCCTGGTATCGCCGACAGAATGCAGAAGGAGATCACCGCCATGGCTCCTTCCACCATGAAGATCAAGATCATCGCTCCCCCCGAGAGGAAGTACTCCGTATGGATCGGAGGCTCCATCCTCGCTTCCCTGTCCACCTTCCAGCAGATGTGGATCAGCAAGCAAGAATACGACGAGTCAGGCCCCTCAATTGTGCACCGCAAGTGCTTCTAAGAGGTGTGCCTCTCACGCGCCAAATCGTTCGAGAGTCCAGCAAAGAGCCTTCATGCGTTTGCGACGCATCTTTTGGTTTATTTATTGTCGTTTTCATAATTTCGGATAAATTGAATGGATTTAAGTGCAGTGAAATAACGTTTATTTATTTAAAATGGCCGCAATAAAAGATTAAATACATGTGTTCACCCTTGTGATTGAAAATTAAAAGTTAACAAGTAACAACCGACCAACCACAACTTGTGCCATGCCATTCACTCGTAAAAGAATTCTGAATTCTGAGGCTTGAAGTTGTAGAAGAGACAAAAATCACCGAATATTCTCAGAGAATAGAGCAGATGAAGAATGCAAGGACCACAATGATGAAGGAGTGGACCACAGTTGATTGATTAAAATCATTGAACACACACAATGACCTAGTTGCAATGTTATTCACCTTCGGAAAAGCAAATTATAAAGCAGGAAATACTTACAATTCATTTCAAAGATCAAGACAATATTTTCCAAAATTCTTAAACAAGTTATTAATAATAAAATAACAAAAACAACAACTTCAAAAAATAAGTTGAATCACAGCAAAAGAATGCACGACCGCGACAGCCCTGACACGTTACAGCAACAAGCACAATGACATTTCACTGCAATAACGTCTCAACAGAGTTGTCGCCAGATGGCGCACGTGGATTCTACAAGTTGGCGGATGTCTCCAACTTCACCTTCAACTTCTCGTCCAGCTTGTCTAAGAACTCGAAGGTGCTCAAGTAGTCGGCCCTCGTCACCCTAGCGAATGAAATGTAATTTATGGGATAAACGTCAGAAATTTTTGAAAATTTCGATAACTTAGAAAGCAGATGTAGATGCATTCAACGCCCGAATAATCATATGAAACCATTCGAAGTGGTTATAGCACTTTTAATAGAAGAATCCCAGTTGTCAGCGATTCAAGTGATGTTATTTTTCAGCATCCGGCATGGTGGTGTTGAGCCTATGGAAGGTCAACACCATTGACACATAACAACAAACACAACAGGCACTCACTGGGCAGCTGGCTTGATGCACAGGGCCAGGTCCTTGGTCATGAAGCCTGCCTCAATGGTCTCCACACACACCTGAAGGGGTGAGAAGAGCTGGAATGATTCTGTGTCGGTGTGGCTTGGCTCAGATAGACTGAAATTTGCTGAAATGTATTGATAAAAGCTAGCTGTATTGTTGCAGTGTTTTAGTTTTGAAGTGTTGTAGTGTTATATTTTTCAAGTGTTGTATTGTATCAATGTTACACCCTTGTAAAGTCACTTTGTGAGGGCGGAAGAAGGTTCAAATACCTTTTCGAGAGTGCTGGCAAAGTGGTGCAGTTTGGTGTTGTTGTCCAGCTTGGCCCTGTGCAGCAATCCTCTGGTCCAGGCAAAAATGGAAGCTGTGTTGGGTGCAAGGACACATCACCACCCCTCCGAACCGCATTACACCAGCTTTCAACATGAGCAATCCAAATCACCTCATGCAACATAACACCGATCCATGGCTACAACTACCACACAACAGTCGCACCACAACAACCACACGACTATAGCGACCACAACGACAACGACGACCACGGCGACCACAACGACCACAACGACCGCATCATAACGACGACCGCATCTCTGCAGACCGATTGGGTTGGTGGATGTTTCCTTTCCCTCCTGGTGCTGTCTGTAATGCCTGGTAACGGTGCCGTGAGCCGCCTCTGCTTCGACCGTCTTCCCGTCAGGACACACCAGCACGCTGGTCATCATACCCAACGAACCGAAACCTGTGGCAAGTGGTGGTAGAAGTAGAAGTAGTAGTAGTAGTAGTAGTAGTAGTAGTAGTAGTAGTAGTAGTAGTAGTAGAAGTAGTAGTAGTAGTAGTAGTAGTAGTAGTAGTAGTAGTAGTAGTAGTAGTAGTAGTAGTAGAGATGGTAGTCACAGCAATGGCAATGGTAGTGGTGTTATAAGTAGTTGTGATAGTGGTAGTAGTGCTAGTGGCGATAGATTAAGCAGCAGCCAGCTATGAAAAGCCAAAAGCATAGAACACCCGCTCAACACCACACAACATTAAACAACACCACACAACGCCAAACAGCACCATTCAAAACCACTCAACACCACACAACGCCAAAACAGCACCATTCAAAACCACTCAACACCACACAACGCCACACAGCACCACATAGTACCACACAAGGCCACAAAGTACCACTCAAAGCCACCTTGGGCCACAGAGTCGGATTGGACGTCTCCATCATAGTTCTTGCACGCCCACACGAAGCCTCCTTCGGACTTGAGGGCCTGGGCCACCATGTCATCGATCAGTCGATGCTCGTAGTAGATGCCACTGCTTTCAAACTTGCTCTTGTACTCGCTGTGGTGGTGTGGGAGGGGTTGTTGTGGAGGTTGTTGTGATTGTTGTTGTAGTGATGGTTGTTGTTGTGGTGATTGTTGTTGTTGTGGTGATTGTTGTTGTTGTGGTGATTGTTGTTGTTGTTGTTGTGGTGATGGGAGGCAACAGGTGAGATGAGCAACAGACGCCTGGTAGATTTCTTCAAAGATGTCCTTGAACCTGCCGTCGTACTGCTTCAGAATAGTGTTCTTTGTGCTGCGTGGTGTTGTTGTTGTGGTGGTGGTAGTGGTTTTGATGTTATTGTGTTGTTGTTGTTGTTGTGGTAAGGAAGTTGATGATATTGTGATGATGTTGTGTGATGTCATCGTGCCGACCTGACTTGTATGATTAATTGTAGGCAAAAAAAAAAAAAAAAAAAAAAGATAAAAAAAAACAGTAAAAAAACGAAAAAACGAAAAAACAAAAACTCGCCACCCACCTCATGAAGAGAGGCATTTTCTTCTGCAGGGCCATTTGCATGGAGGAGTGAGCGAAGTCCTTGATCGACTGGAAGGAGTGTCAATGTTGAAGAATTTCTGAAGTAATAAATTTTTCCGATTTTTAAATAATAAAATGTCTCAAAATTAATTGAAAAGAACTGATAATTTCTAAAATTAGAAACCACGAAAACATACAAAATAAAGCCCATAACAACCACACAGAGGGACACAACGACGCCACGCAACACACAACGACACCACACAACACACAACGACACTACACACCACACAACGACACCACACACCACACAACGACACCACGCAACACACAACGACACCACACAACCATGCCCCCTCACCTGATCGGTGTTGAACATTGCCATGGTGACGCCGCCGGTGCCTTTGAAGTCGTACACCAGGTGGGTCTGGGGAGGGGAACCATCATCCGGCGTGTACGTGATCTCTACCTTGCCGTCCTTCGGCACCACAAAGTCCGTGGCTCGGTACTGGTGGGCCATTGTTGTTGTTTGTGTGTGTGTGTGTGTGTGTGTGTGTGTGTGTGTGTGTGTGTGTGTGTGTGAGTGTGTGTGTGGGTGGGTGTGCCTGTGAGACAATGTGTGACTATGAAAGGTTGGGCGTGATTAGGTGTATGTGTATGTTTGGATGAGGGTGTGTGTGCACATACAACTTGCACAAGTTGGAACCTGTTTCAATAAAGCTTCGACAAACATTTCAATTCAACACCAGCACTTTGGCACTCTCAACTCCTAACCAATCTTTTTGCACATTTCAAAAGCATCCTTTCACCTCCATAAGAACCCTCTTTGAATTTAACAATGAGCATACACGCATCTCAACCATCACCTCCACAACAATCACCACCACACACCTGGTCAGCAAAGGCATGCCTACCGATCACAATGGGCTTCTTCCAGGTGGACACAATGCGAGGGACGTTGCTGCAGATGATGGCCTCTCGGAACACTGTGCCTCCCAGAATGTTCCGGATGGTTCCATTGGGGGACTTCCACATCTTCTTCAGCTTGAACTCTGCAAGGGTGTGGTACTGAGTTCTCAATGATGAGGAAGAAGAGGAAAGATTTGTTTAAAGAGAATAATTTCTTATAATACATTTAAAATATCCGATTTTGATCATCATCATCATCATCATCATCATCATCATCATCATCATCATCATCATCATCATCATCATCATCATCACCCTCCCTTTCCCCCCCCCCCCCCACCTTCGACCCTCTTTTCATCAGGGGTGATGGTGGCGCACTTGACTCCCACATTGTACTTCTTTATGGCGTTGGCACAATCTATGGTGACTGGTGGGAGGTTGTGGTTATTCACTCATCAATCCATTCTATGGATCTCTCTTCTCAAGTTTTTATTCAATATATTATCGAACTTTTTGAGTTTAATCAAATTGAAATGCATATCACAAAACACAGAGTTGGGAGAAATCAGAGCTACTATGTTAACATAATAATAGCCTTTAAACATCAAATGGTTTTTCAAGATGTATCAAAGATGTGGCATGTTCAGCCTTTGTCTGGATTTGAGCGGATGAAGACTACGAAGGAAAAGATTAGTGATCATGGTAGGGGTAGTAATGATAGTATTAAGGGCAACAACTTTGGTCATCAGTCTTGTCGCGGTTCTCGATGTTGAGGTCGAAGAGGTGCAACTCGATGTCTAAGTAGGGCAAGAGCAGCTTCTCCTTGATCAAGTCCCAAATGATCCTGGTGGTGTTAACACTTTTGTTAAAAAAATATTTTTATTTAATATTATGAAACAAAAATTGATTAAAAAATTGTGGAATAACTTACTTTTGAAATATGAATAAAATAAAAATAAATCTTTAGTATAATTAGTCAGATCAAATTGCAATATTCACCTACTTTTATATATTTGTTATTTATGCATGTGCCTGGGGTTGAGTGAACTAGGTAATTAAGTTTGAGGGCAAAACACATTGAAAAACGTGCTTTTGGTGACTGTGGCACAAAAATTTCAATGTTTGGATTTTTTTATAATTAATAGAAATTTTTTCGATTCGATTAAAAATAACCGGCTTTTTGTGTCCCGTAACTAGAACAGTTTCACCTCCACGCCATAATTTTTTAAAACTTTTTACACAATGACATTATTATTGAAAAATTATTTTTATAATTTATATATTTTTTAATTCATAGGAAGTGATATATTTGCAGTAAGTTTACAACGATATTTTCTATTCGATATATTTGTCGCATACCTTGTCATTTCATCTCCATGCACTTCTACAACATGACCGGCTGTAAAAAAAGTTGAATAAAAATAAGTATTTATTATTTTTTTGAATGATCAAAAAGATTCCAATCAAACCTTGAATTTTACCCATACTTTTAAAGAGATATGCACTGATCGAACGACTAAGTGAAAAGGGACAACTAAGTAGGACAGTACTATTTAAAGGACTTTGAAAAAATATCAGTGATTCAAATTTTTTTTTCCGAATAATTTTTTTAATATAAAAAATATATTCACTAAAAATAAGTTTTTTTTAGATATGTTACAATAAAAATAACTTTTAAATAAACTAACTTAACTATGTAAGTGATAATAGATATATCACTAATGCCAAAGTTGTGTCTCAGTTGCTGATTTCTCTGTTTCTAATTTAAACTTAATTTGTAGTTAAATTTGTATTTTAAATTATTATATTATATATATTATATATATTATATATATTATATAATATTATAAATATTGATTTATTAAAAAGAATTTTTGAAAACAACTTCATTAATTTCTGACTTACCATTATTTTGTCTTTACAAGTTTCTTACTATATCAATAAGTGCAATCTTCACTGCGACGTTTTCCTTCATTTTCAAAGCTAATTCATCAATTGTTTTATACATTCAAAGCTACAACAGTAAAACTACGGCATTTAATTCTACTCATTGAAATGGCGAGCTCTCTAGAAGATATTTTGATCAATGTTAATAATGTAAAGAAGAACAAATGCGAGGGATCTCTCTTTTTGATGACTCGGAGGCTGGCGTGGATGCCTGCTGGAAAGAACAACTTCACTGTATCTTATGACTACTCTGACATCAAACGTACATTAATTATTCTCTGCTTTATTTTCCAATGCAGTTTGTGGCATCCTCTTTTACGTTTTATTTACCTTTTTAAATTATTTCCTTTTCAGTGCAAAAGATCTCACCTGACAGCAAGGAGAAAGTTCAGTTGCAAGTGGTGTTGGAGGCGGGGGGTGCAAGCACATTCCATTTCAACAACCCTGGAGGCAGGCAGGCCCAGATGAAGGACCGAGAGTCGGTGAAGAGTCTGCTGCAGGACATGATCAACAAGTTCAAGAAGAATGTTAACACAGAGCTTGAACTCAAGAGCCAGTGTGTGATGATGCCATTTTTACTTGATGCCGTCACACCACCCACTCTATCACTTTCTACTCCAAAACTCTGCAGATGTTCAAATATCATAAATACCTCCTCATTGTCACCAAAAAGTATAATTAAATCACACAGATTCCTGGTTGAACATCCCTCCATGTTTGAGCTTTACAAGTTCTTGGTGGTCAGTGGAAAACTCACTTCTGATGAATTCTGGGCCTCTCGGATCAATGTACTCTAGTCATTTCAATCCTATAAGGCTCGAATAGCACTTTAAAAACTCGGACTTCAAAAAAAATTCAACTTAAATTTTGTTCTTGTAACAACTCTTCAACTTGAATTCCACTTGAATCTTTACAGATTTCCAAACATAATTTCACCTGATTTTTAGAAAAACCTTTGAACTAACGTAAAAATGTTAAGTGACTTTATTAAATTGAAGATTTTTGAGAATTTATTCAATGTGTGTGGCATAAAGGATCAGCTAGCTTGACGTTTCAAGCTCATTAACCTCCACAGCAAATCAAGCCAAACAAAGTGCCAGAGCAGGAAACAGGAGTGTCTTCCGGCTTCCTGGTGAGGGGAGGGGGAGGAGGAGGGAGAGGAAGATGGTGCTAAGAAGTTGTCAAGCTTGAGAATATTTTTCAGATCTTTTTCAACATTCCTGCTTCAATGCCTCACCGGCACAGGGTGAGATTCAGGGGCATGCGGATGGCTGCAACGGCATCAAGTACAACCTCACTCCCGACATCATCTCCTCCATCTTCAAGACCTACCCTGCTGGTGACGTGTCTTTGCAGCCCTTGTCACTCACTACTGTGTCATTGTCAGCTTCCTTATGTATTGTGGCGCTGTAAGCTTTGTTGTTTTTTGTTACCCTTCCTTCCTCGAGACAATATAACTACCTTCTTTTCAATTTCATCTTCTTTCATTGCCACTTCCATTCTATGGTCTTTCAATTTTATATTGCAGGTTTCAAGACTAGCACTAAAATTCTCTTTTTCATCCATTCTTCCTCAATTCCTCACTAGCCTATAGTTCACACCATTTCAACCTCCCACCTCACTTGGCTTGAATGACTTTATAATAATGTTTGTCCTTGTTTTGTACCTCAACCTTCTCCACCACACCGCTCCACTCCACCTCCTCCACCACACCACTCCACCTTCTCCACCACACCGCTCTACCTCCTCCACCACACCACTCCACCTTCTCCACCACACCGCTCTACCTCCTCCACCATACCACTCCACCTCTTCCACCACACCATTCCACCTCCTTCACCACACCACTCCACCTCCTCCACCACACCACTCCACCTTCTCCACCACACCGCTCCACCTCCTTCACCACACTACACCACCTCTTCCACCACACCACTCCAGTGCAACGCAAGCATACCGCTCTGGTTCCCAACTGCATTTCGGAACAGCAGTTCTGGTATGAGTTCTTCCAGTCCCACTACTTTCACCGCGACCGCACCAACATCTCCGAAAAGGAGGTTTTTGGCGATTGTGCTCAAATCGACGAACAAGGTTCTGGTGGTGTAATGTGGTGTGGTTGTGGTGTGGTGTGGTGTGGTGTGGTGTGGTGTGGTGTGGTGTGGTGTGGTGTGGTGTGGTCTGGTGTGGTGTGGTGTGGTGTGGTTGTGGTGTGGTTGTGGTGTGGTTGTGGTGTGGTGTGGTGTGGTGTGGTGTGGTATGGTTGTGGTGTGGTTGTGATGTGGTGTGGTGTGATGTGGTGTGGTGTGGTGTGGTTGTGGTGTGATGTGGTGTGGTGTGGTGTGGTGTGGTGTGGTGTGGTTGTAGGAGGTTGTTGTTGTGAGAACTTCTGGTTTGTCTGTTATGGGAGTAGTAGTCAAGTGTTGTTGAGCAAGTTTAACTTCAATTTTTTATTTTCAAAAATAATTTTTTGAATTCAAAGTTCACTCCGCATCGATCAGTTTCCGGTGCCTCACAAATTCCATTTATTCAATTTTAACCATTTTTTTAATTTTTCATGTTACGTAAGTATTTCTTTTCTGTTATTTTTATTATCACTGCACAAAGCGCTGAGGCAGGAGATGGAGAAGAGATGGGATAACAAGGAGGGTCAATTTGGCGCTCTGTACGACAACATCCTGCAAGTCGGTGTGGTGTGGTGCTGTGTGGTGCGGCGTGGTGCTGTGTGGTGTGGTACGGTGCTGTGGGGTTTGGTGTGGTGTGGGGTGGTGTGGTGT
This sequence comes from Branchellion lobata, assembly GCA_947562095.1. Lineage (NCBI taxonomy): Eukaryota > Metazoa > Annelida > Clitellata > Hirudinida > Piscicolidae > Branchellion > Branchellion lobata. Next base: position 1,044,042 of record OX387250.1, read on the forward strand.
GGCGTGGTGTGGTATGGTTTGGTGTGGTGTGGTGTGTTGTGGAGTGGTGAGGTGTGGCATGTTGTAGTGTGTTGTAGTGCTGTGTGGTTTGGTGTGTTGTGGTAAGGCGTAGTGCTGTGTGGTTTGGTGTGGTGTGGTAAGGCGTAGTGCTGTGTGGTTTGGTGTGGTGTGGTAAGGCGTAGTGCTGTGTGATTTGGTGTGGTGTAGTGTGTTGTAGTGTTGTGTGATTTGGTGTGGTGTGGTAAGGCGTAGTGGGGTGCGGTGAACACAGGCATTCAAGTGCTTACACAACGGTTGACTCTTTCGACATGGCAGGAAAACTTGAATGCAGACGACGATGACGTCACAACTACTTCCGCTTCCGCCTCCCTCATCAAGCGCTTCAACCAACACTCCACCATGGTTCTCAAATCCACTCTTGCCAACAACTCCAACAACAACAACAACAATAATGATGATAATAATAACAACAACAACAACAAAAATAATAAAAATGGTGTCATTGAAGACGAGGCGAGCGGTTTAAAAAGCAGCAACAGTGGCGATATTAAAAAAACAAAGAACAAAAGCGATAAACGGAAACTGTCTGATGCCTCCGACGCCAGCCTGCACACGAGCGTTGGTATATTGTTTGTGAATCATGGTACTCTTCAATGGAATTCTTTCCAAGATTTTTTTTTTCCAGTTGCTTCCTTGTGACCTCTGTGCATCGAAGCACCAACACAACATTTCCATACTCACCACCATCACTACCACTACCACCATCACTACCACTACTACCATCACTACCACCATCACTACCACCATCACTACCACTACCACCATCACTACCATTACCACCATCACTATCACTACCACCATCACTACCACCATCACTACCACTACCACCATCACTACCATTACCACCATCACTACCACTACCACCATCACTACCATTATCACTACCACCATCACTACCACTACCACCATCACTACCTCTACCACCATCACTACCACCATCACTACCACTACCACCATCACTACCACTACTACCATCACTACCACCATCACTACCACCATCACTACCACTACCACCATCACTACCACTACCACCATCACTACCACTACTACCATCACTACCACCATCACTACCACCATCACTACCACTACCACCATCACTACCATTATCACCATCACTACCACTATTACCATCACTCCTATCGCCTCCTATCACCACCACCACGGCAGAAGAAGAGGCACAAGCACACCACAGAGGCACAAGAGGTGTACTCGATGGGTGACGACGACGGTGACTCGAATGCCTGTCAGCTCAAGCTTAGCAAGACAGAGGCCTATCTACACGGACCCATCCCTCGTGACTGCCTCACCTACAACACCTCTGACGAACTCTTCTCCGCCTCCCAGGCCTTCAAGAACGCCGTGGCCTCCTGGAAAGCAACTCCCGTCAAGCAGGTGCCTGTCCTCTCAGTGTTCCTACCCCCCATTGGTGCCTGTAGTAGTGGTGGTGCTGTTGTTATTGGTACTTTGTATTGTTGTTGTTGGTGGTGGTATCTTGTTGTGTTGTTCCTCATCCACCATCCTCCCTCATCCACCATCCTCCCTCATCCACCTATCTTTTCTCATGGATGTTTCAGTCACATGCTTCGGGGCTTTAAAAATTAAGGATATTATTCATTATTATTATTTTATTATTATTATTATTATTTTTATCACACACCCATCGCCCCTCCCGCATGCAGCTCTTGACTAGTTCTTCTGCCTTGGCCGTCCTCTCGGAGTTGTCTCCTTCAGGATCCCTCATGCAAACCTCCTCATCCTCCCTCAATGTCGCAGGTGCCTCCACCACCCTCAACAACTCGCTACCTTTTATTCACATCCGTATCTTGACTATTGCTCTCCAAAAGATGGTCATTTTTATTCAATCTCTTCTTCTCTATTGACCCTCAACAACTACAGCAATTGATACTTGGGTGTATTTATTATCTCTTTTTCATTATTCAATATTTCACTTCATCTGTTACAGTACCTCAAACATTCTTACCACCACCCGCCATCACCATCTCTTACACTCGAAGCTTTTTTTAACTTTCATGTTCACACCACGGGCACCAACACACACACACACACGCACACACCGTCCTCTCAGTTCTGACCTCAGACCTGCAGGGTGACTTCCGACTCCTGCAACTCACCCTCATCGAGCTCCTCCGACACTTCTGGGAGTGCTTCCCTGTCACTGACAAGAGCCTCGAAAGCAAGGTGACTCCACTGACACTACTGAAATAATTAATATAATTATCCTAATTGACACCATTAACCCAATTGACACCATTGACCTAATTGACATCATTGACATACTTGACACCATTGACCTAATTGACATTACTAACACCATGCAACATTCTTTTCATATTTTATGCATAGTTTTTTTTCGTGAATAATGTGAATTTTTTTATTATTTTTATTTATTTTGTTTTTCCGTCATCACATATTCGTCTTATTTTTCTTTTTTTCTTTTTTCTTCATCTTTTTATTTAAATTTTTAAATTCTTTTTTTTCCCGAAATATTATTTCGTTTCCAGATTGTGCGCATGGAAGGGTGTTTGAGGGAGTTTGAAAAATCTCAACTACAAGCCTTCATCGACAAACTCAACGAGAATCACCTTCAAGTGAATGTGAGTTCATTTGAAATGCTCCAAAATATTTATTAACAAAAATTTAATTTAATTTTCATTTTTTTATTCATCTATATGCTTTCATAGGAGACCACAGGGAACATCAAGAATATGCTTGAAAAAGCCTATACAAAGTTTTCAAGTTGGATGAGTAGAAAAAGTAACAGACGAACTTGATTAACATTTTTTTTTAATTAATAGTCCTAATTATTTTCAAATTTTTTGATAAAAATTTCTAGTACGATTTAAAATAAAAATTGCAGTTTTTATTTTTTTTAATTTTTAATTCAGAAAACTTCAAACGTTTAAAAAGTTTAAAAAATTCGCTTCTTGTGCGGGTCCGATTTTTACGTTGAATCGAGCATGCATTTCTCGCTTGGACATCCCTATTTACTATTGTACTTCTCTATTTTTAGTGTTCGCTTATCACATGAAAGTGACTTGCATCATTTTATAATTAAACTGAAAAGTTGAAAAAATAATTTCATTTGTTTTATATTTTTTTATATGAAGTTGTAATCTGGAGTTTTATAAATCAAAATAGAATAGTTAAAAAAATATATATAAAGTCAAGTGACTTGTTTTTATTTTGCGCTTCATCCAAATGCCGTGGTTGAAGACTATTGGTTGGCTTCTGGCTATATATATATATAACACTTCAGCCATTTGACCCTTCAATCTGTATTGTTTTTCCTTACCCCGCTTTTTCCGTCGACAGAATATCCTACACGTTTTGTTACAGCTTTATGAGCGATTATTGTGGCCATATTTTATAATTATTTAATATTCTTGCATATTATAATATCTTGGAGGTCATTTGATCAACTTCGTGGTCAAAGTCTCTAAAAAAACTTTTTAAAATAAAAAAACTTTGAACTCTTAATGTATTCTAAATATCTAAACAGTTACAATAATCAGATTATTTCATCAAATTTTAATTTTTTCGTTATGATGTTCATGTGCTGCTAACTGCTGTGTTTCACACAGCAAGTTAATTTCCTACCGAAATGGGGTGAGTAACTACATATTAAAATGTTTAAGTTTGTTTTTTGAAAAAAATTCTGACTATTTTTATTTTTTAAGGAATCACCCTAGATCACGCGTTATTGGATCAAGAAATGTCAGAAGGGCCCACACACAAGGGAGTGATGGAGAGTGGCCTCGCTTCACCTTTTCGCCCTGGTGGGGCGTCAAGCCCCCAAGATAGTCTGGAAAATGGAATTTTTGACTGGAATGAGTTTGTAGACCCTGAAATGAGCCTGGAAGAATACCAGACATCAGTATCTCCTGAAAGACAAGATTTTAAAGGTGATTTTTGCTATAATGATTTATTTTTTCCAAATTGAAGCTTAATAAAAATGGCATACAGATGACAGCCTTAATGAACTGTGTGACTTCTTAAACAATGGTCCAGTTGCTATCCCTGAATTCTACGATGATCTTTCTAAATGTGAGGTTTTCATAGCGTGACTTCAATGATAAATTTTATTTCAAAAACCAATCAAAATGACAAACAGGTGAAAGCTCATTTGATAGGTTTGATCAGTCAGTTGGTTTTATTGAGAATAACAACTGTTCCATCTTTGAGGCTGGTTTTTACAGCACTGAGTCTTGTTCAAATTCTCTTATGTCTGTCTCTTCAACAACTGATGAGAAACCCAAGCATGTATTGCAAGATCAAAAGTTTGATTATATGCTCCAAACCAAGGTTGCATTCAATTCCGCTGATGACCCTATCACAAAAAAGAGGAAAAAAGTATCTAAAAAATCTCAGGAAGTTGATGAAGATTATGTGGCAGATGATGATTATGATGATAGAGACGATGAAGATGACGACTATGAATTCATACCTAAAAAGAGCACAAAAAAGCGTCGTCGTAAGAAAAGTTGGGATTCTGATGAGGGAGGTTACAGTTCTGAGTCAAAGAAGCGTATACAGAACAAGAGAGCCGCCACAAAGTACCGCAACAAGAAGAAGCAACAGGACGCCAGCAATGAAGCCAAACTTGAGCAACTGAGCAGCAGAAATGCTGAACTGAAGAGGCTGAAGGAGGAGAAGGAACAAGAGCTGCATGTGCTCAAACGCATCCTCAATGACTTCACTCACAAGAAGGCCTCACAAGGCTCTTGAAACAGGCTGCAAATTCTGCTGTAGTGTCATTGTTAATTATATCAAAACGCTTTCATATATTTCGTAGTTTTTTTATAAACCTTTCAAAGGACTGTTCAAATTTGCATCATGAAGTATTAGTGCAGTTTCTGAAATCTTATTACTCGTCTGAATAATTATTTTCAATAAAATACTGAAATTTATTTCAAAGTTCGTCTCTTCAACCTTTTTCACTCCGTTGTTGCAAGCGTATTGTTCGGACTGGCTGCTTTTTGTGAACGTCTGGAGGAAGCGATGGGAATTCCAGTTACGGTGAGTCAACCCACAAGCTTGTCGGAATAGCTCACTACAAGTCGGACGTTTTGTTGCATCTGTTCCAGAGAGGAACTGTATATCAGTAAGAAACCGTAGCTGCCATAACTTTCCCCCAATTTTCTAGCTTGCCTCCGATAGCTTGTCTCACTGCATTGTACATAGCTTGCTCATATTGACCTAGGTGAGTCATTTTCATATTCTTATGCTTTTTACGCCTTTGTAGTGTTGTAGCCCGCTTTGAATTTCCGAAAATATTTGCATACAACCATTCCTAAAACACCACTCTACTGAAATGATAATAATGATAATGAAAAAAACTTAAAAGTGATTTGAAAATAAGCTTAAAAGACAAGCAAATCTTCAGCGGACAGTTTATTTCACAAATGCGAAAATCATGAATACGCCCACGTCGACAACAAGGCATAACAACGAAGGTGTCATAAAAGTTGATAACGCCTTCCACAGACCCTATAACGCCAAGAAACAACCAAACAAGAAGAAACAAAATATAGCGTAATGCACTAAAGTAATAAAATGTAACAACACTGCCTAGCAATAGATTACTGAGGAGGCTTGATGACGGTTGAAATAATGTCCAAAGAATAGAATTGCATAGTTAGACACATGAAACTGACGCTGTGAGTATAAAACATTGAAATCATTCGATGACTAGAGGTGAGTATGAATGTTTCGATTATATACAATGAAAAGTTTCTTGCTTCGAAACCATGGTGGCCCTCTCTTGTTCCTTCGCGAACTCTCCATGTTCTTATCAACCCTCCGTGCAAAGACATTTACTAAAACAATAGTTGCATGAGAAAAACATCTGCGTAGACTGCCGTTTCGTGTATCTTTTTTCCCATATAAAATAGTCTGCTCTTACATATTATGGTTTTTCTAGCAGATACAATTAATAAAATATCTTTAAAAAATAAAAGTTGAAAATAAACAATAGTTTAGTTCTTATTACAAAATATTCTCAGTATATTGTGAGGTTAAAAATGTAAACTGGCATAAGAAATATAATGGTGAAAAGGAACAATGAATCGGTGTCTTATTCACATTTACCAGCAGCCATCATGTGGGTGTATTTAGAGATTCACATACATTGAATGACTTAAATAATCTTTGAAACTTTACTCCTAATGACACAAAGTATTGAAAGGAACGAATTTACTTTGAATACGAAAAGCACAATAGAAAGTTGATTGGTTTCTTCGTCATCAGACATTTACTTCGGAGTAAGGAATCCTGCCGCACTTGCCAATGAGCATGGAAGGTGCATGGTAACTGGACGACATCTTGGAGGGAGAAAAGGATGGTGGAGATTGTAAAAGTTGTGATTCTGACGACGAGGTGGTTGAGAGGGAGGATTGCGAGACGGAAGTTCGATGCATTCTCTTGAACTTGAGTCCAGGACTCGATTCCATCATAGCCACCTTCAACTCACCCCACTCGCTCTTCTGAGATCTCATTTTGCCTTTGGAGATGTTTGAAATTTTTTCTTTGTCCTGTTGGAAGATGGTTTAAAGCGTTTCGAAAATAGTTTTTGCTTCTCAAATGAAAGCTGAGTTATTTATTTTTTGAAAATAAAAATTTTAGCGCTTCACTTGAAATGGCTTAAGAGGGTTGTTGGAGGTGAGGTTGATGGGGTTGGGTTGTCCTTTAGGCAGGAAGCAAACGCCTTCGTTGTTTTTCGCTTCCTTCTTCGCCTCGTTATTCAATTTGATATTCTCATTATTCAACTTATTATTTTTGTTGTTGTTATCGTTCATTTTGTTCTTATAATTTCTCTCATCCAAGTAATCAACTTTAGTGCACTTGGCTTTTTCTTTGCCGTTCAAAAATTCAGCCTTTTCAGCCATCTTCTTCATCTCTCCTTCCTCGTCCTGCTTCTGTTGCTGTTCTTGCCTACGTTGTCTGCACATCCTGACAGATCTCCTAAAAATGGCAGACATACAACTAAAGCCTCTTGACAAACTATTAAAACGAACTATTGTTTTTAAATAATCATAAGCCAACTAAACACCTGAAGCTATCGGTATAAAAGACTGCCAAAAGTGATAAGGCGTTGAGGGGTTTACAACGTTTCAAGCATACCTGTGCCACACGATCAGCACCACGATGATGACCAGGCCAGCCAGTGTCACCACCAGGGCTATCATCGGAGCCAGCAACATGACCACTGTGGTGTTTTTGTTGTGTCTTCAACAACCTGGTGCCTCTCCAGGATTAAAATCACCCACAAATCAATATACCCTAACCTCAACCTTTGTAATTCTCACCTTCAGCCATCAAGTCTCAACAGTTTATATCTCACCTCCAATACTTTATTTTTTATATTTTACCTTCCATATTTTACCTTTCAAAATTCCCTATCAAATCGATTTCGAGCCACTAATCTAATCTTAGCAAGAAATTTGTATTGCGTCATTCAGCGTTATGTTCAAAGACAACTGCAACGTGCATGAAACTCCCACCCACGTGATGATGTCGATGCCTCGTACAGCAGAACCGTTTCCACTTTCACCTCCAGGAGAGTGTCGAAGATGACGCCATCATCGCTCTGTCTTCTGCTCAACAGATTGGCCAGCCGGTCTGAAGTCTGCAATGATGACGTGTGGTGATGTAAGGGGGGTGGGAATGGTGGAAGAAGAATGGAAGAGAGGAAAGGAGAGTGGAAGAAGGGTGAAAAGAGGGTGGAAGGAGGGTGGAAGGAGGGTGGAAGAAGGGTTGGAAGGAGGGTGGAAGGAGGGTGGAAGAAGGGTTGGAAGGAGGGTGGAAGGAGGGTGGAAAGAGGGTGGAAAGAGGGTGGAAGGAGGGTGGAAGAAGAAATGAATAAGATTTGTGAAATGATGAGTGGTAGAGAATTGTCTAAAAGGGTGTTCACAAAGTAATGTAATTGTATGGAAGAGGTTACATCATAGATGGGACATACAAAATTATTACAGCAGAAAGTTGTGGATTGACGAGGCATTGGTTGATTGTTCGAAGTGTTAACAGCTTGTATAAAAACACCAGCTTTTTTTATAAACACTATTCAATCAAACTCAGACAGACACTGAGCATGGTACGAAGCACGACGACAAAATAACTAAGAGAAGACAGTCAGACGAACCTTCTCAAGCACCGAGTCAGCGTGATCTTGTGAAGAGTTCGAAGCGGACAGCCTCTGCATCGACTGTAGCGAGTGAACATTTGTTGCAAGTTTTGAAAGGTTTATACTTATATAGCTCATATAAGTTAATATTTCGTGGCCTCGAAGCTCTACGGGGTTGATGCCACTATAATAATATTCGTGTTTGTATTTAACTATTCAATAATAATAAAAAGTTTTGACAATTCTGGACGATTTCAAGCTATAATGCCTTTGCGGAATACTACTGACTCTTCAGTTGCATTATCTTGATTAGTACTTTATTAAATTTTTATGTTGTTAATTATATTTTGAAAAAATGTTCAAATTTTTGATTTTTTAAATTTTATTACCACAATTAAAAGCCATCTTTATATCCAAAGTTGTCTGTTTGGTCTTATGTATTCTAGCAAATCTTCTCGACTTGTTGAATATTTTCCCTCAATTGATATTTCGTCAAACTTTTTACTCGCCCCTTCTTCCTTAAGTTTCACTTTTGACTCTTTACTTTCATACCACATAAAACATCTGTAGCTAAATCATCTTTTTTTCATCTTCACCGTGTCAAGCAACTGAAACTTTTCTCAGACAATCCAACCTTCAAACTACTAGTTTCTTCGCTTATTTTGTCCCCTTTTGACTATTGTAACTCTTTATACTATAAACTCCCAGAGACCACGCTACACCCTCTCACCAAAGCTTTAAATAGCGCAGCCTGCTTAGTTTCTGGCACTCATAAATTATCTTGTCTAACTTCTACCCTTAACTCTTTACAGTGGTTGCCTCTTAAAAAAAGCTCACTTTTCAAAATCTGCACTCCCATGTTCAAAATAAAAAATAATCGCTCACCTACCTACTTAGCTGACCTTTTTAAGTTGCCTCCCCGTAAGGGACTGAGATCTTCTACTTATTCTCATTTTTTAGGATACCTTCCAATAGTACTTATGCTAAATCTGCACTTTCCTACTGTGGGCTCCTCCTATGGAACTTTCTTTCCCCCATTCTCACCTTCATTACTTCTCTTCTTTCATTTCGTAAATCCTTTAAAACTTTGTTGTTTAAACAGTTCGTAGCAAAGCGATCTTGAACAGTGTAGAATCAGCGCCATAAAAATGATTAGATTAGATTAGATTAGATTAGATTAGATTAGATTAGATTAGATTAGATTAGATTAGATTAGATTAGATTAGATTAGATTAGATTAGATTAGATTAGATTAGATTAGATTAGATTAGATTAGATTAGATTAGATTAGATTAGATTAGATTAGATTAGATTAGATTAGATTAGATTAGATTAGATTAGATTAGATTAGATTAGATTAGATTAGATTAGATTAGATTAGATTAGATTAGATTAGATTAGATTAGATTAGATTAGATTAGATTAGATTAGATTAGATTAGATTAGATTAGATTAGATTAGATTAGATTAGATTAGATTAGATTAGATTAGATTAGACTAGATTAGATTAGATTAGATTAGATTAGATTAGATTAGATTAGATTAGATTAGATTAGATTAGATTAGATTAGATTAGATTAGATTAGATTAGATTAGATTAGATTAGATTAGATTAGATTAGATTAGATTAGATTAGATTAGATTAAATTAGATTCTATCCTCAAAGGTCCACTGGAAACCTACCAGGGCGACTTCGATGGAGTGGGGCTGGCGGTGTTGAGTGGCACAGAGGACGAAGAGGCGGTGAGGGGTGGTGAGCAAAACCTCCACCTTCCTGCCAGCAAGCCTCCTCAAGGACACACACACCTCGTCCACCGTCAAACCCTGGTGCAGGTATGAAGGTCTTATGTCATTATCGTAGTAATGGTGATCAAAAAGCTTTATTAAAACTTTTAATTTAAAAAAAAAGTTGAAAATTAATATTTATAATGATTTAATTTCATAATGATTGAAAGCTATAATAATAATAATAATAATAATAATAATAATAATAATAATAATAATAATAATAATAATAATAATAATAATAATAATAATAATAAGAAGAATAATAATAATAAGAATAATAATAATAATAATAATAATAATAATAATAATAATAATAATAATAATAATAATAATAATAATAATAATAATAAAAATAATAATAATAATAATAAAAATAATAATCACAATAATAATAATAATAATAATAATAATAATAATAATAATAATAATAATAATAATAATAATAATAATAATAATAATAATAATAATAATAATAATAATTATTATTATTATTATTATTATTATTATTATTATTATTATTATTATTATTATTATTATTATATTTTTTATACCCATATTGAAATACTGAAAAGATTGAAGGAATGGTAGGGAACGAACCACAGCTGTGCGAGGCATGTCGAAGCGCAGGGTGAGTTTGATGCACGAGTGCAAGACCTCCAAGGAGTTCGGTCTGCAGTCGATGCTGCTTGGAAGGAGAGAGTGGTGGCTGGAAGGAGGGGTGGAAAAATGGATAGATGGATGGCTGAGGAAATTGGTGGAAGGATTGGTGGAAGGATGGGTGGAAGGATTGGTGGGAGGATGGGTGGGAGGATGGGTGGGAGGAGGAATGAGAGATGGTTTAGATGGGTGGTCAGATAACTGGCTGTGTTGTTGACTATATTGTAGCTGTTTCAGAGTTTGTTGCTGATGTTGTTTTAAAATTTGTTGTTGGTGTTGTTTCATAGGTTGTTGTTGGTGTTGTTTCATAGGTTGTTGTTGTTGTTTCATAGGTTGTTGTTGGTGTTGTTTCATAGGTTGTTGTTTGTGTTGTTTCATAGGTTGTTGTTGTTGTTTCATAGGTTGTTGTTGGTGTTGTTTCATAGGTTGTTGTTTGTGTTGTTTCATAGGTTGTTGTTGGTGTTGTGGTTTTTGCTGTAGTTGTTGTTTATGTTGTAGGCAGGTGCCGATGGGGGAACAGGGAGGTTTGAAGCAAGAAGAAGGGGGAAGTAGGACGCATGCGTGGTCCTGAGGACACTGGTTGGCTGGCAGCGTGTGCTGCAAGGAGCTCTTGGAAACGAAGTTGATGACGCTATGGCGACTAGTTGAAGCGGAAGTTGGCAAGCAAAAATGTGGCCCGCACCACACCTGGATTGGTTTGAAGAGATTGAAGAGTGATTCTGTTTATGAATAATTTCCATGGTGATCAAGCAGATTCCATTTTATATAAATAATTCCAGCTTCATTTTCATTCCAGGATAACTGATAATACGAAAAATCTTTCATTCCACTCTCTCACATTTGTGCATGCAAGGAGAGAGGCAGAAGAACATTGGCAGGAGTTGCAGGAGGAGCTCCACCGAGAGGAAGGAGGGTGGAGGGTGCCGTGGTGGAGGCAGTAGTTGGAAGGAAGGGCTTCTGAAGTGGCTGTTGGTGGGAACAGGGTGAAGGAAGGAAAAGGAGAGACACGCAAAGGTATTATGATGCGATTTTAGTTCTGACATACAATAAAGTTGGTTTTTTTAGGTTTGGATATGAGTAGGAAAATCCCTATGTTTGGATGTAAGTAGGAACGTCAGTTTGTTACTCCGCCATCGTCTTACCGATGGAGCAGTCAGGACCAGCGAATCCATCAGAACACTCGCAAGAGTAGAAATTGGTGCCGTCAATGCACCTGCCGTTATTGTAGCTGTGGATGGCGGGAATGGAACATTGGGGGAGTTGATGATGGAGTTACACTTTGTTATTGGCCTTTTAAACTATTTAATAGCACCTACAATAACTGATCTAGGCTTCGAGTCTAAATCAAAAACAACAAAAATAACAACAAAAAGAAATAGCTTGCACTGAGCTTGTTCACTGCTACAACCAATAACATCCAATACACTAACGCCTCTAACGAGTCTTAAGCCACGAAATAACACACGCCAACTTAATCACAAAAGCCTTATGAAGGATAAACTGAAGGAGGTGATGAACCCTTATACACAAAGAGCAAAAGAAAGAAAAAGCGGTCTTGAAGGTATAATGGAGGTCTAATCATAGTGCTGAGACCAGGGGTAGGGGTTGCAGTCGTTGATGTCCTCCTCACACACTGCCCCTCTGAAGCCTTCGCTGCACAGGCACGTGAAGGAGACGCCACTGCCGATGCAGGTGCCCTTGTTCCTGCATGGGTTCGACTCACAGCCCGTGCTTCTCGCTGGGGATAGATGTGTGCATGGATGAATGGATGGATGTGTGCACGGATGAATTGATGGATGTTTGCATAAATGAATGGATGGTTGGGTGGATGGGTGGATAGATGGGTGGATGCAGACATGGGTTGATGGATGGGTGCATGGATGAATGAAAGCATGGATAGATGGATGGTTTGGTGGGTGAATGTGTGCATGAATGGATGTGTGCATGGAAGGAGGGATGGATGGAGGAAAGAATGAATAGACGGATGGATGAATGAATAGATGAATGAACGGGTGCATGGATGGGTGCATGGATGGGTGCATGGATGGGTGCATGGATGGGTACATGGATGGGTGCATGGATGGATGCATGGATGGGTGCATGGGTGGATGCATGGATGGGTGCAGAGAAGATTGGATGGATGGATGGATGGGTGCATGGAAGAATGGATGGATGGATGGATGGGTGCATGGAAGAATGAATGGATGGATGGATGGGTGCATGGAAGAATGGATGGATGGATGGATGGGTGCATGGAAGAATGGATGGATGGATGGATGGGTGCATGGAAGAATGGATGGATGGATGGATGGATGGGTGCATGGAAGAATGGATAGATGGATGGAGGGACGGATGGATGAAGCATAATTGAATAATCGATAAGATAGCTGAATTTCATTGAGATCTTCGCATGTTTTTGTGCATCCATCAACCTGTGGTCACCAAACTTCTCATATTGACACCCCAAAATAGGCAAGAAGTCATGCATTATAAAGAAAAAAAATAAAAATAAGAATAACAACAACAACAACAACAACAACAACAGCAACAACAACAACAACAAAAATAATAAATTCAATAAATTCAATAAATTTAACAACTAAAAACTTCAAAAACGATAATAAAATTAATTAAAAAAATAAAAACAAAAAAATTCATTTTTAAAACGCAAAAAAAAGCGAAAAAATAGCCAGTCAGCGAGGCAAAAGAACGGCGTACTGAGTTGGCAGACGTTGCCATGCAGGAGGGCGGGACACTGGCAGTGGAAGGAGGCGCCTGTGTCAATGCACTCCCCACCGTACAAGCAGGTCTGGTTGTCGCAGTGGCTGAGTTCTTGGAGGGTTGAGTGAGTAAATGTGAGTAATGACTGGGTGTGATCGGGTGTTGATTGGGTGTTGATTGGATGTTGATTGGGTGTTGATTGGGTGTTGATTGGGTGTTGATTGGGTGTTGATTGGGTGTTGATTGGGTGTTGATTGGGTGTTGATTGGGTGTTGATTGGGTGTTGATTGGGTGTTGATTGGGTGTTGATTGGATGTTGATTGGGTGTTGATTGGGTGTTGATTGGGTGTTGATTGGATGTTGATTGGGTGTTGATTGGGTGTTGATTGGGTGTGATCGGGTGTTGATTGGGTGTAGATTGGGTGTTGATTGAGTGTTGATTGGGTGTTGATTGAGTGTTGATTGAGTGTTGACTGGATGTAGATTGGGTGTTGATTGGGTGTTGATTGGGTGTTGATTGAGTGTTGACTGGGTGTTGATTGAGTATTGATTGGGTGTAGATTGGGTGTTGATTGGGTGTTGATTGGGTGTTGATTGAGTATTGATTGGGTGTTGATTGGGTGTTGATTGAGTGTTGACTGGGTGTAGATTGGGCAAATTCGGAGAAGTAGTTGTGAAGGTTGGAGCGGGCAGAATATTGAATAAATGGAGGTGAATGAAGGTGGGAGTGGAGAAGTAAGTGAAATGGAAGATGGAGATGGAGAAAGGGGAAGGTTCAAAAGGAAATAATCATCAAAGTTTGATTTTCAAATAGTTTTGAACGAGAGTTGAGCATTTCAGAATATTTCACGCTGGTTGTATTCCACTCAACACAATCAGTGGAACAGTCCACTAGCAAGCATTGAAACCCCAAGTTCACCCACTCGAGGTGCAAGTCCTGCCCTTCCACCCATCAGAGCACCAACACTCAAAGCCTGCCACCAAGTCCCTGCAGGCGCCGTTGTTGCGACAGGGGTTGGGCGTGCAGTCGTCCTGGTCTGGAGGGGAAGGAACAGAAGGTGTGTCACGAAAAGGGGGTTTGAAATGTAATATGAATTGTATTGAAAACGAATGAAGTGTTTAGGAAGCAATACTCTCATAGTAAGGACAATAAACGATATGTTAATGTGTGTGACAATAAAAATACGTTTACCGATGTACACTTCAAACTGCAAGGATTAATTGTAATCACCAGCCCATTGAAAAATGAAAAGGCATGCAAAAGAAGCATTGGGAGGTGCTCTCACTCACTTATGTCGCAGTGTTTGCCCTCCCAGCCGTCCATGCAAATGCACTGAAAGCCGTTCACTTCGTCCAGGCAGATTCCATGCTCGCCACACGGCCTGTCTGCGCAGTCGTTGATGTCTGAAGGGGCGTTTTGTTATGCTGAAGACCGTTGTCATTAGTCTCTACAAGAGATTATTGCGTTGGACTCTACAAAGGATCAGTGGCGTTGGACCCTACAAAAGATCATTGGCGTTGGAGTCTACAAAGGATCATTGGCGTTGGAGTCTACAAAGGGTCATTGGCGTTGGAGTCTACAAAGGATCATTGGCGTTGGAGTCTACAAAGGATCATTGGCGTTGGAGTCTACAAAGGATCATTGGCGTTGGAGTCTACAAAGGGTCATTGGCGTTGGAGTCTACAAAGGGTCATTGGCGTTGGAGTCTACAAAGATCATTGGCGTTGGAGTCTACAAAGGATCAGTGGCGTTGGAGTCTACAAAGGATCATTGGCGTTGGACCCTACAAAAGATCATTGGCGTTGGAGTCTACAAAGGATCATTGGCGTTGGAGTCTACAAAGGGTCATTGGCGTTGGAGTCTACAAAGATCATTGGCGTTGGAGTCTACAAAGGATCAGTGGCGTTGGAGTCTACAAAGGATCATTGGCGTTGGACCCTACAAAAGATCATTGGCGTTGGAGTCTACAAAGATCATTGGCGTTGGAGTCTACAAAGGGTCATTGGCGTTGGAGTCTACAAAGGATCATTGGCGTTGGAGTCTACAAAGGATCATTGGCGTTGGAGTCTACAAAGGATCATTGGCGTTGGAGTCTACAAAGGGTCATTGGCGTTGGAGTCTACAAAGGATCATTGGCGTTGGAGTCTACAAAGATCATTGGCGTTGGAGTCTACAAAGGATCAGTGGCGTTGGAGTCTACAAAGGATCATTGGCGTTGGACCCTACAAAAGATCATTGGCGTTGGAGTCTACAAAGGATCATTGGCGTTGGAGTCTACAAAGGGTCATTGGCGTTGGAGTCTACAAAGGATCAGTGGCGTTGGAGTCTACAAAGGGTCATTGGCGTTGGAGTCTACAAAGGATCATTGGCGTTGGAGTCTACAAAGGATCATTGGCGTTGGAGTCTACAAAGATCATTGGCGTTGGAGTCTACAAAGGATCATTGGCGTTGGAGTCTACAAAGGATCATTGGCGTTGGAGTCTACAAAGGATCATTGGCGTTGGAGTCTACAAAGGATCAGTGGCGTTGGAGTCTACAAAGGATCATTGGCGTTGGAGTCTACAAAGGATCATTGGCGTTGGAGTCTACAAAGGGTCATTGGCGTTGGAGTCTACAAAGATCATTGGCGTTGGACTGATGACTATCGGCATTGTTGACTTAGGCCTATTTTGTGACAATTTGAAAAAAAGATTTATTTTCGTCGTTTTTCTTAATGATGAGTTTTATTTTGCCAAAATTAAAAAAAATTATTTTTAATTCTAGCTAAATTCTTTGAAGATTAATTTTTGTAGCCCTTACTTTCTTGGCAGTGTTTGCCACTGAAGCCTTTCTCACACAGGCACTCAAACTCCTGCCCACCCAGTCCTCTGCAAGTTCCATGCTTGCCACATATGCTTGATTCTACCAGGCGGGTGGGAGATGAAGAAGAAGAGAATGAGGAAGAAGAGGAAGATGAAGATGATGATGACTGAGAAGAGTTGTTTGAGGTTATGTACACTGTACAACTGTCCAGAACTGGGGTGGTTGGAAGAATGGAAATGTGGTTATATGATTGAGATTGTACTTTCAAATCCTACTCAAAGTTGCTATTTTTCTGTATGTCTACGAAAACAACCCAATAGCAACAACAACGACAACAACAACAACAACAACAACAACAACAACAACAACAACAACAACAACAACAACAACAACAACAACAACAACAACAAAAACAACAACAACAAAAACAGCAACAACAACAACAAAAACAACAACAAAAACAACAACAACAACAACAAAAACAACAACAACACTGACAAAACATGAGCCACAATGACAAAACCAACAACAACAAAAAAACAGCAACAGCAAAACCAACAACAACAAAAAAACAGCAACAGCAAAACCAACAACAAAAACCTTGGCATTGACTTCCAAAGCAGTCGTTTTTGACGATGGAGCAGTCGTGGCCAGTGTAACCACTGGGACACAGGCAGTAGAAGGAGGGTGCAGCTTGCTTCTTTTTGTCATGGTTGCTATTATAGTTGTTGTTGTTGTTGTTATTGTTATTGTTGTTGTTGTTGTTGTTGTTGTTGTTGTTGTTGTTGTTGAAGCTATTGTCATGGTTGTTGTTATTGTCATGGTTGTTGTCGTCATGGTGGGGGACAGTGTTATAGCAGGTAGCTCCGTGTTTGCATGGGTTGGGATCGCAGGGGTCGACGAAGTGCTGGCACAAGGGACCTGAGTAGAGAGGGCTGCATGAGCACTCGAACGAAGCTTCGAGGTCGATGCACGAGCCTCCGTTCATGCACGGCTGAGACTGACACTCATCCACCTTGTCCTCACAAAACTCCCCTGAAAATCCATCCCTGCACACGCAAGCAAAGTGACCGCTCCGGGTGGTCTGTCGAGGGTGTGTTGGGGTAGATGGAGGTTGGATATATTTTGAGAATTGCTTAGAATAACATGAAATATTTTTTAAATAAAATGTTTTTTTTATAATCACGCGCTACAACATGAACCTACGGTGCACGTGGCGCCATTGAGGCATTGGTCCTTGCACTCGTTCACGTCTGCAGGGTGAGCGCGTGGTGAAGATTGTTAGCGCTTGTAGCCTGATTGATGGCCAATGTGATTATAATAATTCAGAATGGCCATCAAACAAGATGTCTCTTCAATACTTAAGGCGGTTGTTTGTGGCAGACGTGACATTGTAAGAGCCCTGTGCAACAATGACGTTATAAATCAGTGCATGAGTCGATTTGACGCAACTGTGAGGCACTTCACTCGTTTGTCATCGCCGTGAGCCATAAATCATGACAGCCTCAATGACTGCCTCAATGACTGCCTCGATGACTGCCTCAATGACTGCCTCGATGACTGCCTCGATGACTGCCTCGATGACTGCCTCAATGACTGCCTCGATGACTGCCTCAATGACTGCCTCGATGACTGCCTCGATGACTGCCTCAATGACTGCCTCAATGACTGCCTCGATGACTGCCTCAATGACTGCCTCGATGACTGCCTCAATGACTGCCTCAATGACTGCCTCAATGACTGCCTCAATGCCTCAAGTCCGAGTGGTTTGGTGGTGTCTTATTTCGGTCACAAAATCAGGGCCTTTGGAGCAGACAGGCAATAAAGAAGCACAAACTTAAGTGGCAGTTCTTGCCGGTCCACTCTTCTTCACAATGGCACACGTAGTCATTGTGAACATTCTCACAGGTCGAGGCATGCACGCACGGCTGTGAGAAACACTCATCGATGTCATTTTCACACCTGAGGCCCTCTCGACCCGCCCTGCACAGGCACTCGAAGCCCGCCTCTCTGTCTATGCACGTTCCTCCGTGCTCGCAAGGCTCCGAGATGCACTCGTCGAGATCTGAAGGTGTGCGGATAGAAAATGTATTGACATTAAGTATATTCTCGAACACCTAAAAATTAGTTTCACTAGCAGAATTATCGAAATTATTTTACTTTTAGGAATTCATAGTTTTTTCCAATTTTTAAAATTTCAAAATTTTTAAAAAAATTATTCAATGAAGAGATCAAAGGAAGTAAGGACTGACTGATGTGGCAGATTTCTCCAGCCCAGCCCGAGGCACACCTACACGAGGCATGACCTTCCTCCTCCACACACGTTCCTCCGTTCTGACATGGTCCCTCCGAACAGGCCTCCTTCTCCACTGCAAAGAGAACAGGGTTGGTGGCTGGTCGGTGAAAGAGTTCACAATGGAGAGCTGACAAAGTGTTGTGAAAAACACAAAAGAAAATATTTGTAGTTTCATGTCGTCTTTTGATGGACGCCAGAATGGTCTCTTATTGACTTCATTGTGAGCTTGATGGTCATTTAATCACCGGCTTATTTGTAGAGAAAACTACTTTATATGGCAGGCCGTCAAGAGCTCTCTTCAAAATTGCAATTCCTACGAACAACATGGTATTATTCCTCGTACCCCAGAGAAATTCAATTTATTGTGAATAGTGCTTCGGCAGTCCATTATATAAATCGGCTTGGCTGGGGCTTTCCTGCACTCGCTCCCACGTGCCTGGCACAAAAATGTACCTTTTATTTTATTATGAACAGTGCACAATTTTTTAATCGTTCATTCGTTGTGACTGAGTCATTAAAAATGGTTTTAAAAATGTAAAAATAGAATCCCTGTGATCAGATGCGTCTCTCAGAGGAACTTGGAAGGTTTGAGAGGAAAATATTGCTTTTTTGTGAAACTTAAAGAATGGAGGAGTTTAAGAAAGAAGTTTTAAAACAATAACTAGAAAGTGGTCTAGTACATAAGTCTGGGAAGAAGCCACATTCAATTATGAAGCATAATGAGACGCTGAAGATACGCTGAAGATACATGCAGAAATGTTTTGTGGACGAATGGAAATAAAGGCGACGAGCAGATGATGGGATCAAGCTGCTTAGAACTATGGGCGAGTTGTCTGCCATGATGCTGCAAGCGGAAACTTTTAATGGAGGCAAAGCCCCAATATTATTATTATTTTATTATTATTATTATTATTATTATTATTATTATTATTATTTAATTATTATTATTATTATTATTATTATTATTATTATTATTATTATTATTATTATTATTATTATTATTATTATTATTATTATTATTATTATTATTATTATTATTATTATTATTATTATTATTATTATTTTTATTATTATTATTATTATTATTATTATTTAATATTTATAGCTTTCGAGAGGAAGCGACAGACTCCTATACAGAGACACAAGAGTGAACATAACTAGGAGAGGTCCTTCCACATGGGACGTCGTATATTTATGGCACGCTTGACACGACAGCAGAAATGATGTTACATTTGAATGCAATCCTTTCTTATTACCTTGCTCACAATGCAAACATTCTCGTGGCCTCAATCTCTTAGACTCTTCATGAAGTCGCTTTGACTGGTGACAATAGTTTTGGCTTCTTAAAGAGTCACTTTAGACAAAGAGGTCGCTTTCAATCACAATGATTGACCATTAAATAAGGCACATTCTTCAGGCCTCTGGCAACTGACACGTAATTATAATCGGTTGCCACAAATCACTCATCTCTGGGGCTTTCAATACGAAATTTTTTCATTCAATTTTTTTTAATAATCTGAAATGATTCCATAAAATATCAAATTAATCGTGTTGTTTTCAAGGCAAACTTGATCAAGTCATGCTTCGGAGTAATTTATTATAACATGAAATATTATATAAATTTAATATATCTAGCAATATTATTATTATTAGTAATACATATATATATATTTATATTTATATCTATATTTTTATTTTTATTTTTATATACTCTACTACAATGTCTCCCTCACTGTTTGAGGCCTCATTTTCAAAAACATGATCATATAAATGAATCTTGTTTGTAAAACACCAGAGGAAAAATACAATAAACTGATACAAAAATACAATAAACTGATACAAAAATACAATAAACTGATACAAAAATACAATAAACTGATACAAAAATACAATAAACTGATACAAAAATACAATAAACTGATACAAAAATACAATAAACTGATACAAAAATACAATAAACTGATACAAAAACTTTAAAGTTGAGAAAAAAACTTTCACCTCACCACAGTAAAACACTCAGTACCTATTTCGCAGTTCTTGCCGATGAAGCCCTTCATGCAGTGGCAGGAGTAGCTGCTGGGAGTGTCGTTGGTGCAGATGCCGCTGTTCTTGCAGGGTGAGTGGCGTCCGCAAAAGTTCAAATCTGCGTGCGTGAAGGGAAACACGCTGTTTTAGAGGTAGCTGTATTGAAGGATGGACCATTTTTCGTGGATGAAATTAATTTTATTATTATGAAATTATTCAGGTTTTCATGGGCACGTCGCTTCGAATTCTTATTTTGAACACCTATTTTTTTTTTAAATTCAACTTTTCCTTAACAGTGAACAGAATTGAGAGAATTATTATTTTTTAGTTATTATAACCATTTCAATACAAAATCTCTTCGACTTATGCATTCTTCCTTCTAGTCATACTTCTCCTACATCTTTCCTTCACTTTCATGAGGCTTTTCAATCCTCATTGTTTGAGCCGTTTGGAGCAGAGCGCTCTTGAACAGTACGTTATTAGTGTTGTATAAATGTTCTGATTAAATAAGATTGAATCAGCGTATATAAACGTTTAACTTAGATTTGATAAGATCAGCGCTATACAAAGGTTCAATTAAATCAAATAAGATTAGCGCTATACAAGTGTTTAATTAAATCGAATAAGATTAGCGCTATACAAGTGTTTAATTTTAATCGAATAAGTTTAGCGCTGTACAAGTGTTTGATTAGAATGGAGGTTCACCTTTGTCGCACAGCAGACCGCCCCAGTTTGGGTGGCAGAGGCACTCGTTGGGCTGGTTGGTACAATAGCCATGCTTGCAGCCTGGTGGCTTCTTGCACTGCTCGCAAGTGCTTCCTTGCCAGCCAGGGAAGCAGCTGGAAGGTGTTGGGAGGTGCTTTGGTGTGGAATGGAATGGAAGTTTCAATGAAAATGAAGTTGCAAAGAGGAGGAAGTAGGAGGAGAAATGCACGTGCAATGACTTACATACATGCTCCAGAACTACTGCATGTTCCGTGCACACAGCCCTGACTACAGACGGCTGTGTGGTTGTTTGAGTAGTAGTATGGCAAGAACAAGGCGTGGTTTTTTATACTTGAGTTCAAGTTTTTTGAAGACAAGCTCTATAGAAAAAAAAATGTACACATGCACATACGCACACACACACCCACACACACACACACACACACACACACACACACACACACACACACACACACACACACACACACACACACACACACACACACACACACACACACACACACACACACACACACACACACACACACACACACACACAAACACACACACACACACACACACACACACACACACACACACACACACACACACACACACACACACACACACACACACACACAAACAAAGCCACACACAAGCAAACGAACACACACAAGCAAACGAACAAGCACATACCTGAGTCGCACTTAGAGCCCATCCAGCCATCGAGGCAGACCTTATCTCCATTGGCATCGCACTCGTAGTGACCGAAGGCGTCATTCCTGGGTCTGCAGAGCTTGGTGCACGTGACGTTGTAGTGATGGTCGTCACACAAAACTCGAATTTTGTAGCGCAGAATGGCAGTGTGGCCTGCGTACGTGAGCACTTGCCACTCCGAACGAGGCAGGATGACTCCGGAGTAGGAAGACCTCTCGACCAGGTTGGACTCTGCAGGGGGTAGTGGTGCAGTTGTGCTTTGAAGACTATCCATCGCTTCATTGCTCTCCAGCCAGTTTTGCCGAATTTCATATTTGAAATTAAAATTAATAAATTTTGAATTTAAATAAAAGATTTTCGAGTTAGAAATTTTAGAATTTAAACTTCAGATTTTGCGATTTTAGCTTTAAGTTTGTGAGTTTAAAGAATAATTTTCAATGAGATATAATTGTTTATAGTTTAATGGGGTTAATGCCTCTATAATAATATTCGTGTTTGTATTGTATTGTATTAGTGAGCGAATTGGGGGGGGGAGGGGGGGGGAGGAGGAATAGGGGTTGGTAGGAGTGAGGGTGCTTGCGAAACCTTCGAACTCTCGATTGGTGGCTGACTGTTCGGGGTGGCGATGCCTTGCCTCGATCATCAGGGTGAAGGACCTCTGGAGGTGAAGGAGGAGTTTGTGGAGTTAGGAATTGGAATTTTGCTCAATTCTTTTGAAGAGTTGTGTATGCATTTGAGGTTGTTGAAATTTTTATTAATTCATTAAAATATTAATTAATTTATTAAAATATTAATTAATTTATTAAAATATTAATTAATTTATTAAAATATTAATTAATTTATTAAAATATTAATTTATTTATTAAAATATTATTTAATTTATTAAAATATTTATTAATTTATTAAAATATAAATTAATTTTATTAAAAATATAAATAATATTTACTAAAAATATCTTAGAAAAATTTCATTACATTTTATAAAATTCTATTAATAGCCACTAGAATTTTTTTTCACTTCAAACTAAACGTGAAACAGCTTCAAAAGCGAACCTGGTCGATTTAGTTTTGAAACGCTAGGTGGACGAGCAATGCGCAGCTGAAATGGCTTTCCATTTCAATGTTTAGTTCTTCGTAACTTTCATTTAAAAAAATTTGATATATTGAACTTATTTTGTTATTTTTTATTTTACAGAAAAATCAGCCATTATATTATTTAAACCGAAATGAGAACAAAGAATACAGATATGAATAAATAATGATAATATTTTATGCAGTCACATTATTTTACAGAGTATTCAAACTCGTGTTGTATCTTTTGTATCATGAACATATCTACGAAGTCAACCACTGTGTTATGAAATAAAAGGTCTGTCGTATAAACCATAACGCCTTCATCTGCCTCGTATGAAAGGCAGGGTTAAGAGAGTAATGAAACGTCTTTTCTCTCTCTCGCTAGTTAATTGCCACATTTATCAACCCTCCACTTCACTCTTTTATGTAGTTTGAAAAATAGTTTTCGATAAAATTTTTACTCCTTTCCAAAGAAGACATCAAAGAATTAGTCATCATCCTTATGAGTCTCCACTCTGTTATACACTTACAGAATCTCATAAAAAGACAATTTTGTATTCACAAAATTCTCACATACAAGTCGTCACTGACTCTCAAGCAGTTAACACTCCATTAACGCTTAATTTTTTAATAACACATCAAAAGTTTTTTTTCTAAATCGACTTAACACGTTCAGGAGCAATAGATCAAAGCGACTGAAAGCTCGAAGCTTCAAACACCGCCTTAGCAACGATGGGCATCGACCGAGCGGGAAGGTGGTGTTTGAGAAGAGGGGGTGGTGCGGTGAAGGAGTGCCTGTGACGACTTTATTGCCCCCTGCCTTGTTTTATGACGTTCTTAACGGCCACCCCAATTAAATACTCCTTTGACTTGTCGACGTTGATTGGCTTCGGAGGCTGTCAATAAGTCATTAATTGGCTGGTCTCTTTGATGTGAACAATGACTGGCAAAGGAGAAGGCCACTATAGCGCCCTGAAAGCAACTCCACAGCGGTGCACGCACCTTTGCTCTTCTCGACGAGCTTCTCAGGTAACGTCTTTCTTCATGCGGCACGTCAGTCTCTCGACCGCAACAGTCTCTCTTGCTCTCTGACCCACATGCCGCTCTAAGCTCATTAGGCGTTCAAGCCGTCAATCAGCCTTCAAATCATGTAAAGTCAAACCTTTCTTAGCTCAACTGTTGGTTTTGTACTAACACATTACAATCTCTTCCATGTTTCTCACTCATGCGTCTTTTGCTACTCACGGGCGCTCAGGCGCTGTGTGTCGAGACAGTGCTTTAGACTTAATAACTTGTTAATCACTTCCAGTGTGTTTTCTTAGTCGAAACAGAAGACACGCCACGTCAGGCGTCTGGTAGGAAGGTGGTAATGACAACATAATCTCGATAAGAAGGCACCCCGGCTTGAAAGAACTAGCAATTCTGAGTCATGCATTATTTCCAGAAAGTTCCTATTAATAATATATTTGTTAAGGGCAAGAAGGATGAATCATATATGATGGTGCTTGTATTGATTTTCTTTTATTAGTTGCGTTTTGGTTCGAAATGTAAGAATTTTTGGCATATCCAGGCCGATTAAACAAACAAACGAAGGCTCCAATCAGCAAAGTACCATTGAATCGAAATTGTTTGCTCGTCATTGCTGGCTTTCTTTGCACTTTGCAAATCCTAGTTATTATTTTTGTTATTATTATTATTATTATTATTATTATTATTATTATTATTATTATTATTATTATTATTATTATTATTATTATTATTATTATTATTATTATTATTATTATTATTATTATTATTATTATTATTATTATTATTATTATTATTATTATTATTATTATTATTATTATTATTATTATTATTATTATTATTATTATTATTATTATTATTATTATTATTATTATTATTATTATTATTATTATTATTATTATTATTATTATTATTATTATTATTATTATTATTATTATTATTATTATTATTATTATTATTATTATTATTATTATTATTATTATTATTATTATTATTATTATTATTATTATTATTATTATTATTATTATTATTATTATTATTATTATTATTATTATTATTATTATTATTATTATTATTATTATTATTATTATTATTATTATTATTATTATTATTATTATTATTATTATTCATATTCTTGTTATCGTCGTTGTTTAAGCAAACAGCGAATTAACAGTATTAGTATAAGAGATTTAAAAGCAATGAAGAAAGCTAATTAAGAGGTGATTGTCAACAAGGCGGTAAATAATAGAGTTCGTAAAATGATTTATGACGTCAGGATTATAAGCGTGCTGCATGTTTATGTTGCCAACAGACCATGAAAAGCGTGAATTACGATTTAAAAATTTTCAAAGTGTCTAAATCGCATTGAAAGAAATAGGTTAGTCGTTGCCACGTGTGCCACAAGACACAAAGCAACAGGATGAAAAAAATTAATTTCATCTGAATTTTTAAGAGGCTCAAGTAAGGATGGTTTCCCGAGGCTTCCACAAAGGTTTCAAAGGTTTGCCTCAGAGCTTCAAACAAGCATTGCTTATCAAAAATTCTCAACTCGTGGTCCTACGAATCGCCATCTCAGCGCCATAAAGACATCGCCACATGTCAGCCTCAAACTCAGCAGCGAGTGTCCAAAGGCGCGAGACAAAGAGCCGAAAGTTCTTTAATTAAGACATACCTTTCTGCAGTAAGGAACCTCTATAGAGCCCAACAATGGGAGTTAATAGAGAAGTGAGTGGTAGTTTTTAATGAGAATATTTAATTGGAACTAATTGACGCATATATTGGATTGATCTCGAAGAAAGAACACAGGTACTCCACCACATACTTCCAAACCTAAGTGCACCAACGAACCGTCCAGGCGTAGTCCAGCTTGAGGCTGAAGGAAACATTCAGATCTGGCGCTTCAAGGTGCTTGTGACGCACGGGGAAAGAGGTGACCGAAGAGCCGAAGGTGCATTTACCCAGGGCCTGGATGCGAGTCTGGTGCTCCTTCAGACACACCTTGAAGTACACGAAACAGGTCTCTTGGCACGCTTCTTTCTCGGTTTCCCAGTAGGCTTTGGACCGTTCCATTCCTGCATTGGGGGTGTCAACGTGGAGTGAGATGATGGTGGTTTATGAGGTGAGAAGTTTGTCACTAGCTGTTACGCAAAATTCTTCAAAGTGGCTCCCATTGATCCACTTGTGCATGATTAAGAAGCGCAGATAAATCATTCGTCGTCTCCAGACGACTGCTTACTTTCGCCAAAAACTGATTTTCATAGTTCGTTGGAAAGTTCACAACATTAATTATTAAAGATTATTATATTAATATAAATATTCATTTTATTTAATAAAAGAAGTCAGAAAACTAACTAGATTTACGGCAACAGGTTCCGTCCGAAAGTTGGTTGCGAGGGTTGAGGTATGAAGTGAGTTGAAGTTCAAAGCGACCAGAGGCGGTGGAGGGTTGAGGGAAGGTTGCCAGAAGAAGAAGGACCACGATGATGAGGGCATGGAACGGGAGCTGCAGAAGATGGCTGGCTGGCTTGGTGAATCGAGAGTGGTGCTTGGGTGGAAGGGGCATCATCTTTCACCATGTGACAAGTCCTTATCATCCTGCCACCCGCTCATCTCTGCTGCCTGAGTGGGCTGAGCATCAAAGGTGTCTGGAAACTTGTGTAAGTTGAAAACCTGCTGAAGTGTAGGGCAGTGAGTAGCAGGTAGTACAAAAGGTATCGGATAGTACAGAAAGTGTAAAATAGTATGAAGAAGCACCAGAGAGTATGATAAGTACAGAATGGTGTAACACCAAACGGAGTAACAAGAGATACAACGAAACAAAGCAGAGTAGTACAAGATAGTACAAGATAGAACACGGTAGTAATAATAGTACAAAGTAGGCCTAGGAATGTTTGAGAGATTTTACGGTCGATTGAGTAGTAACTGCAAGCTGCTTTCTTTTTCAAGAGCTTCCTTCTTGCGAATCTGAACAATGTTCGATCATTCGTAGCGCTTTACTTTAAAAAAAAACTCGTTTTCAAAATAACTTTTTCGTTGCCTGCCCTTCCACCCCCCAACAACCTCATGCAAGGCAACATTCTAAAAACATTGTAAAAGTAACTTTTACGCCATTGCACACATCGTCTGCGAAGTTAATGACACTTTGAAAATACCTTCGGAACAATCAAATCCCGATGCTTTTACTTGGCCATATTTAACTCCTACACTTTCGGAGAGATACCTTAGTTACCTAAATACGTCATTAAAGCAAGAAAAACACCTGATTATAATTTTTATTTATAACTACAATGATATTTAGTGGTTCCTTATAGGCTTTTCAACTTTAAGCTATATTTAATCTTCTCATTTACTTTATTATGATGGTAGGCCCAATAATGTCTCTGCGTCACGTCTTCATTGAGCCAGTGCATATTTTACTTTAAATTCAAGTGGCCGGAGGTTACTAATTAAAAATAAATATACTCAATGGCTAGCGTTACAACAGTCGCTTGTGGCTGGAAATTAATGATAAGACTATCGCCAAAAGCTTGCAATCTCAACCACCGAGTCAGACAATTAAGACTGCAGCAAGGATTGAAAGGAGCTTGGTGTTTGCATGTGGGCGTTGGTGGCAGAGTTCAATACGCGACAATTGATTCTGAGAAAGGCAATTTTGAGGAAATATTTTTGGAGCCTCAATTCAAAAAGGCTCGCTTAAGGAGTTGAGAGCGTTCAAATTGAACGGCTTAGTCGAATTCAAGCCGGAAGTTTCGATGCTGACACCAGGGGTGTTTGAGGCCGCAAGCCACAGCCACACAACAACACGAGTTGCTTCAAGCCACCACTCCACACTCGAACAATCTAGACGACCTCCGATCGCTAATTGTAGTCGCTAGTGCGCCATTCATGAGAACTCGTTGTGTTTGTCTGCTTGTTCTCCTGCATATGTACCCTCAAATGCAACTTTATTGGAAACCACACGTTGACTCTAAAACTTTCCAAGACATAAGAACAATGGTATGAAAGACAGAGAATTATTCATAGGCCAGAAGTAGATACGATATTGTATTTGAAAGCTGATATTCTAACTTTGTCAGTTTGTAATGAAATTTTTTTTTTAAATATATTTACACATTTTTTTCGTGGTTTCTTTTGAAGCAACTTCAGAAAGAAAACTTGAAATACCGCAAATATACGAGAAGATTGCCAAATAATCAATCAACAGACGGTCATGTGCATGAGTAGGATTATTCATGACCCAATTATAGAAGTATTATATGCAAAATGATTAACAGTTTAAGGCCAATTAGTTTGATCAATGAGCCGCGTTTTGAATACACCTAGTTGGATTCTTCCGTGTTGAAGTTTCTTTTAACAAGATATATTCACAAAATATTCTTCACTTTCTTACTTATTCCATCTGCTTCAACTACAATCTATTCTGAATACTGCTTCAAAGATCGCCTTGCTCACTAAGAACCTTTTACATTTCGTTACATTTCCACTCTTGCTTCAACAACTTCAGCGTCTGGGCGGATTTGAGTGAGAAAAGACCATACAACAAAAGGATGAGACTCCTTCAACAGCCAATCTGATTAAGATGTTTCTTGGTGGTCCTGTGCATTGTGAAGGCAGAAGACCATTAAAATCAAATTGAAGCATGAGGTTGTATTTTTTATGCGTTAGCCACATACTAGAGAGTGTGCGAACCATATTGTAGGTGAGTTAACGCTATTTATATAAAAATAATTTTTATCTTCGCCTTTTATCTTATTTTTTTCTTGGCTTTCAATATAACATTTGAAAAGACATCTCGGGCGTGACGTGCCATTGAAATGCAAAAGACGCTTTGAAAGCAGACGAAAGTATTAAACATTTTCGATAGAGATAGCGACCATATCAAATGCCGCAGAAGCGAAAAGGTTCTAGTAAATCATGCATAGCCACGTTTATTTAGAGGTTACCAACGAATTCCACGTATTGTGTCGATTAGCACCACCTTTTATTTCAAGCTTTCAACTTGTGCTCCTTCGGACACTCACCCAATTAATTCTGAATTTGCCATGCTATTTTTATGTTTGACGATTAAGCGCTTCATTCGCTGACATATTTTTAAAAGGTATTTTTATTTCAAAATGTTCATGTCAGAAGTTGCTATATTTTTATTTAAGTTATCACCAAAGTTTCAGGCTGTTATTAACCTTAGTAATCAAAATAATAATAATATGTTTATCTTTTGCAATACTTTTAAATGCTTTATTAATTTTTTTATTGCTATTTTTCATTGTTATTTTCTTTATATTAAAAAAAATATTTTTTTGTTACATTCTTAATCTGTTCATTCATATAAGTAATAATAATAATTAGTAGTAGTAGTAGTTGTAGTAGTAGTAGTAGTGGTAGTAGTAGTAGTAGTAGTAGTAGTAGTAGTAGTAGTAGTAGTAGTAGTAGTAGTGGTAGTAGTAGTAGTAGTAGTAGTAGTAGTAGTAGTAGTAGTAGTAGTAGTAGTAGTAGTAGTAGTAGTAGTAGTAGTAGTAGTAGTAGTAGTAGTAGTAGTAGTAGTAGTAGTAGTAGTAGTAGTAGTAGTAGTAGTAGTAGTAGTAGTAGTAGTAGTAGTAGTAGTAGTAGTAGTGGTAGTAGTAGTGGTAGTAGTAGTAGTAGTAGTAGTAGTAGTAGTAGTAGTAGTAGTAGTAGTAGTAGTAGTAGTAGTAGTAGTAGTAGTAGTAGTAGTAGTAGTAGTAGTAGTAGTAGTAGTAGTAGTAGTAGTAGTAGTAGTAGTAGTAGTAGTAGTAGTAGTAGTAGTAGTAGTAGTAGTAGTAGTAGTAGTAGTAGTAGTAGTAGTAGTAGTAGTAGTAGTAGTAGTAGTAGTAGTAGTAGTAGTAGTAGTAGTAGTAGTAGTAGTAGTAGTAGTAGTAGTAGTAGTAGTAGTAGTAGTAGTAGTAGTAGTAGTAGTAGTAGTAGTAGTAGTAGTAGTAGTAGTAGTAGTAGTAGTAGTAGTAGTAGTAGTAGTAGTAGTAACGGCAGCCGCAATTGTTCTTGCTGTTTTGTTACTTGTCATTATACTGATAGTAATTTCAGTATGCCAAAGTTAAGTTGAAACTCTGAAGAGCTTCGGTGAGTCTAATCTTACTTAATAAAAATAATTTCATAGACCTGATTACACACTCTTCAAGCTCGCTAGGTACGAACGGCTTGATCAACGAAGCTCTAAGAGCTTACCAAAAACAAATCAGAGGCGTGCTGATTTTGGCGCCTTATCAAGTCGTCGGATGGTGATTTTGGCGCCTTATCAAGTCGTCGGATGGTGATTTTGGGGCCTTATCAAGTCGTCGGATGGTGATTTTGGCGCCTTATCAAGTCGTCGGATGGTGATTTTGGCGCCTTATCAAGTCGTCGGATGGTGATATTTATGCAAGGAAACTTTCTTTAATAAATTTCAAACTTACCCTTGGCACCATTTGCTTCGCGTTTTGTTGATTTTTTCATAGACTTATCGTTTTAAATAATTGTTTCAGAAATAAATATTCTACGTATGTATTTTACATGGGTGCTTATATAATGGGCTTAAACGATGAAGTCATCCGGAAAGGCACCAATTCAATCAATGCATTTATACAGCGCTCAATCAACGACTCACTTCAGTTGTTGAGAGAGGCGCCTTGGGCGAGAATCCTCAATCCAGAGGGCTTGCTGGGAGAGTTTGCAGGTATATCTCTCTATGACAAGACGGAAGACCTCCCTTAAGAACTATTTAATTTTTGTTCAATGAATCTTTTTTGCACCTTGATCACGTTAAAAGCGTGCCTCAATTATTCCTGGAAATCATTGCACAATCCTTACACGATTTCCAGGCACAAAAAAGAGACAAAAAGTTGACCGTTTCCAAGCAACGTCCCTGAATACCGGTTCAAACTTTCAAAGTACGTCCAGACTTATGTTTGTAGAGTGGCTGACGTTGTTGTTTGTAGTGGCAGCCCAACAACACTCTTAATAACAACGTGTTTGCTCAATCCTCTCTCAACACGTCTGCTCGTCAAACATTTATAACATTTAACAACGTGGCTGCCTTTATAGGCGCATATAGTAAAGGATGTCTGTATAGGGAGGCACATGTATATGAGAGGATATATGAAAGGTTGTGTGTATAGAGAAAAGCACCATGTATCTATGAGAGCTGATATATGCATATGAGGGAATATATGAATATGAGGGAATATATGAATATAACAAAAGATAGGCATACAAATAAGCATAAAAAGTCATCCAGAAATTTTTTTGGAATTATGAACTCGTAATCTAATCTAATCAATTCATTTATATAGCGCTGATTCCACACTGTTCAAGAGCGCTCATAGTGACAAGTAACGAAATTGGTTCTCCCTGTGCACGTGTCTTGAGACTTCAAGCCTCAACCCCACCGCTGAAGGTTCCACGTCGGTGGGACCAACGGCCTTAATGCTGAGACATCCGTATGAGGAGTAACATATAGTAATCTAAGCTGATCCACTATAAGGCATACAGTTTCAATCTAATCTAAGCTGATCCACTATAAGGCATACAATTCAATATAATCCGCTCAAATGGAAAGATTAACATATCTTAATCTAATCCATTTGAATTCCATGGCGCTTATTACACACTGTATCCAAGAGCGTTCCACTTGCATTCCAGCACTGAGCCGTTCCAGGCATGAACCTCTTCGGGCCGCCTTGAGGGGTCGTCAGACACGTCATCAATGCCTGGTACCACTGAAAACCCTTATCTGAAGACCACCTCCTAGTGGACTTATTATTTATTTATGAAAGTGACGTCATAATTGTTTTTACTTTTATTCTCAATGAAGTGTTGCTCTTGCTATTAGTGTTGTTGCTGTTGTTGTTATGGGTAATATTGTTGTTGTTTTTATCGTTGTTGCTGTACTTGTTAATGTTGTTGTTGTTGTTGTTGTTGTTGTTGTTAATGTTGTTTGTTTTTTTGTTATTTTTGGTGGAGTGATCGTTGTTGTTGGTGATTTTGTTGTTTATGTTGTTGGCAGTGATTTATTTTTTAGAGTGTTGGAGTGTAGTAGTTGTTGTTGTTGTTGTTGTTGTGGTTGTTGTTGTTGTGGTGTAGTTATTATTTTTATTAGTTGTTACTGTTGTATGTAGTTATGGTGGTGTGGGTGTATTGTTTGTTGTTGTGGTTGTCTGTAGTTATTGTGGTGTGAGTGTATTGGTTGTTGATGTGGTTCTTGGTACTTATTGTCGATGGGGTTCAAAGAATGCTGACAATTACACAATGTGAAGCATTCATATTCGATGGCCAGTTGTTTGCATAGCACAAGTTCTAATTTATAAGTTTAAAAATGCTTATTTATGAGTCCGTTTTGATTTTTTTCCTCCTTAAATCAACTCCATAGAAACAATTTGTAAAATTGAAAAGCAAAGCATGGAAGCAGAGTTTCGGTCGGTGGCTTAATATGCCAGAGTGAAAACTTGGTGGTCTTTGGAAATATCACTGAAATAATATACAGCTTGTGTGAGGCAATGTACGGGTAGTAATCATTGTTTTGAATAGCAACTGGTGACAACAATTCTAGAAAAGTGCCACTGATCATTTTGGAAGGATGTCTAGGATGATCTCCCACACCACAGACCTTCAAGACATCGCTCTTTATTCAACCGATCTTGAAACACCGATTTTACACCACCGATTTTACACCACCGATTTTACACCACCGATTTTACACCACCGATTTTACACCACCGATTTTACACCACCGATTTTACACCACCGATTTTACACCACCGATTTTACACCACCGATTTTACACCACCGATTTTACACTACCGATCTCCGCCATCACCGATGTTCAAACTCCTTCGCCTGTCACTACTGGAGAGGCAGTGACAAAGGTAGCGTCACTTAATTCCATGCTGACAGCCTCTGCTCGCGTGTTAGCAAACAAACAACCGTTGCCAACAGGGCAGAAGGATTCGATTGATTTGGAAATGTTGCCTGCATGCATCATGCATCTCTGCATTGTTGCAACTTCTTAGTGCTGTTGCTTGATATATTATTAACAAGTTTTCATTGTTGTTGACTTTTTAATTGGTGTTTTGAACATTTTCAAACATTTCCAGATCAAGTGGTTTTAGCGGGAAATTTGTAAATTAAAAAAATCTGCCGACGTTGCGAGATGAGGGTTGCTGACGGAGCAAAAAGGTTGATTAGAGAAAACAATTGTACAGACGACGACGAATGACAATTTGAATATCACCTGATTGGAGTCATAAATCATCGTGTCACCATAAGGTTTTCAAAGCCTCATCTAAGCCTCGTCACTCATCAAGCACCTAGCAGACACTGCCATCAATAATTCATCATATTTGAAAGGTTACGCTTCATTACGCAATTGATCACGTGCTCAAAAACCCTTTATCACGTGCTCAACACTCATTTATCACGTGACGAATGAGATTCCCACTGTTTTATGGCTCAGTTATGTCACAGCCTGTTGTTGCTTCCTGCCAATCTTTCCTGTGAGGCGTTATGGCGCTTTGATGGGCAGTTATTCACACCAGCAAGTTTCCTGGAGTAGCATTTCCCCATCTCCTTGCCCCTTTTATTGCGCTGTTATGTGGCCTGTGGGTCATGTCTGCTCGTGAGAGTTTAAAAATGTAATTTCAGTGCGTTTGTAGGGGATTTTTAGGTGTTCAAAGGTGTAGGAATTTTCGAGAATGTTTGGGCGTCCTATTTACCCAATTTTAAACATATACACACAAACGCATAAATGCATACATGAATACATACAAATACATAAAAACATTGATGAATGCATACAAACACATTAAAACTTACATGAAAACATACAAAAATAAAAAAACACACATGCATATACACACACACACCCACACACACACACACACACACACACACACACACACACACACACACACACACACACACACACACACACACACACACACACACACACACACACACACACACACACACACACACACACACACACACACAACCAAGACAAGTCCAATGGGAATGGAGCTGGACTGTTCGGCATTAGGAACAGCACTATTGATTGCCTCTGCTACACGGCCTCTGTGTCTCTGAAGCTGCTTGTCTGGGTCCTCATTGCCTGTTATTCTCATTAAACACCCATCCAAGACTATTTCTATGGGTGTTTGATGGGTAGTAACAGAGAAGGGGTTTTGATTGGGTGTGTATTGAGTGGCTAACAGAGTGAGTTACAAGGCTGTTGAGTGTCATGAAGTGTTTTAATAGAGAGGAATTTGAAGAAGGGTTGTAATGAAGATATTCATTGAAGTGGTGGATCCAATGGGGCCTTTACTTGTGCAGAATCTACCCACTAGAACCTCCCATTGAAGATATGAATTTGAAGATGTTCACAACAAACTAATGCTGAAAGGTTGTTCGTCAGTGTGTGACGTTGGAAGTGCTTTTGTACTTTGAAGCCTCCTCAAGTAGAACCTTTCAAAGCAGCGTTTTGGAGCACTGAGTTAAAGAAAGAAAAAAATAAATATGTACCGGAAAATATTACTCAAAAGTATGAATAATAAATATAATAATAGAAACAAAAGTTTGGATTTTATTTGGTTCTATGAGCTTTTGAGTTCATAATGATCATGGCCACAATGCACTGGCTTTAAAGAGGCCTCGAATAGGAACATGGCGAACTCACGATGCCCTTCTGAGCTCCAGGCTTTCAATATAAAATAGTTTATGCTTCCAAATTTGCATGCTTTCGCAAAAATATTCACTTTCCTTCGAACGAACTGCCACTTTCTGTGTGATTGCGCGTGCGAAAACAGACGCCTTCATCAATTATCATTCTGGAATGTTCCATTACGCAAAAAGCCTTCGAATTGTTAGTAAATCGTGTGTGTAAATAAAGGCACACACCGAAAACACATATGGAAGCACATCAGAGCACACGGAGGTACACTAGCACATCAGACAAACTAATAATAAAAGCAGAGAAAAAGTACTGCGTTCCTGCAAGCAACAAAGTTTAAAGGTTTAAAAACAACTGTGTGAAAGCATACTTAACGTCATAAAACACAAAGATTCAGTGCAAACAGTGACCAAGAGTGTGTGTGTGTGTGTGTGTGTGTGTGTGTGTGTGTGTGTGTGTTGTGTGTGTGTGTGTGTGTGTGTGTGTGTGTGTGTGTGTGTGTGTGTGTGTGTGTGTGTGTGTGTGTGTGTGTGTGTGTGTGTGTGTGTGTGTGTGTGTGTGTGTGTGGAGGAGTGTGTGTGGAGGAGTGTGTGGAGGAGTGTGTGGAGGAGTGTGTGGAGGAGTGTGTGGAGGAGTGTGTGTGGAGGAGTGTGTGTGGAGGAGTGTGTGTGGAGGAGTGTGTGGAGGAGTGTGTGGAGGAGTGTGTGGAGGAGTGTGTTAGAAGGAGTGTGTGTAGAGGAGTGTGTGGAGGAGTGTGTGGAGGAGTGTGTGTGAAGGAGTGTGTGGAGGAGTGTGTGTGGAGGAGTGTGTGAAGGAGTGTGTGGAGGAGTGTGTGGAGGAGTGTGTGGAGGAGTGTGTAGAGGAGTGTGTGGAGGAGTGTGTGGAGGAGTGTGTGGAGGAGTGTGTGGAGGAGTGTGTGGAGGAGTGTGTGTGGAGGAGTGTGTGGATGAGTGTGTGGAGGAGTGTGTGGAGGAGTGTGTGGATGAGTGTGTGGATGAGTGTGTGGAGGAGTGTGGAAGAAGAAAAAGAAAATGTGAAGAAAGGACAATGGATGTGATACCGTATTGGGAGAGAGTACGGAGAGTGTGTGAGGAGCACGTATGGAGATTATATGGAGAGTGTGTGGGAGGTGATGATACTTGACGATGACACGAGCAAACAGACCTCGATCTCAGACGCTCTATCGTCTCCTCTTTGTCTCTCTCGTTATGAGTCTTCTTTTTGTGTCCATGTTTGATTTTTATTCCTTTTTTAAAATAATTTTTTTAGTTGTTTAAATGGAATTTCCATTCAGTCTTCAAATATAATTATTATATTTTTTTCTGTGTGCTCACGACATGGTGTGTGTTGTCCTCTTATGCAACTGTATGCCGTTGTATGTTGTTTTAGGTTTTTTTAACCTCATTGTATGTTGTTGTAAGTCATTATATGATATCAATTTATACCACGATATTATATGATACTGTATTTGTTGTATCCAACTGTATCTTATTGTCTCTTGTGTGAGATATCCACTGAGTTTTTGAAAAAAAAAGGAAAACATATCTGCATAAAATTGTAACAATAATTTAATTTACTTTTCTAAGTCAACAATATTGTATCGAAAGTCAACAATATTGTATCGAAAGTCAACAATATTGTATCGAAAGCCAATAATTTTGTATTAACAGTCAACAATATTGTATCAAAAGTCAACAATGTTGTATAGAGTTAGTAGGATACCATATCAACATTGCTCCACCCCAGCACAATCTGTGGAACAATGGTTCCTCCATGCCACCTCACCCACTTCAGCTCCTCCGCACAAGCTCCAATGAGGCAAAAGTTTTTTTATTCCGCTCAGACGTCTATGAAATTTCCCGCTACTTGACGAAGCATCAATAATGCATAAGTTTGCATTGCTCAAGATTGGTGCATGCCACAAAATTAGGCCACTAATCAATGCATGCATGCATGCGGTGTTGTAGTTTACAATACCACAACACCGCGTACAACTCCACAACACCGCGTACAACACCACAACACCGCGTACAACTCCACAACACCGCGTACAACACCACAACACCACGTACAACACCACAACACCGCGTACAACACCACAACACCACGTACAACACCACAACACCGCGTACAACACCACAACACCGCGTACAACACCACAACACCGCGTACAACACCACAACACCGCATACAACATTATAACACCGTTTATAGCTCTACAACACCGCGTACAACATTATAACACCGTTTATAACTCTACAACAAGAAAGCTCAAGCTTGTTAATTAATAAGTTTGTTATTGAGGCAATTAATGAAAGGGTGGTTGCTGTGAGGAGGCACGCAAGGCCCCAAATATAATTAATATTTTTATAATGATAGGATGAGATCGCCTCATTTATTCTTGTTTTTTGTCTTTTATAATTATATGCAACGTAAGTTCCATAAGGATTAAAAATCAGGAATAATAGATTGAAAGAATTGAATATAATGAAATAACCATTTCAATTTGAAAGGTTTGAGTTAATTAAATTTAAATATATATTAAATTGTTTATAGGAATTTATTTTTTATTTTTTATTTATTAGTAATTATTTATTAATTTCGAAAAACGCCAAAAATGTGATTGCAAAAAAAACTTCGAAACAACGACGAACTGCTGTGAAGCGTTGAGATTTTTGCTGGTTTTGAAAGAGTTTTAAACGATCAGCTCATAATTCGGACCAATTTTTAAAAAAATTAATTTTTTAACACAATTTTTTTAAATATTTTTAATGTTTATATTAATTCTATTTTTAAAATTTAAATTTTTTAAATATTAATTTCAAAATTATATATTTTCATATTAATTTAGATTATTAATTCACAACATTAATTTCGTTATCAATAAATTCCAATATTACATTCTCTAATCCTAATTTCCAGTTCTTAATTATTCAAAAAAAATATTTTTTAAATAACTCTCATATCACGAGACAAAAAGGGATGGATGGAGAAGAAGGCCGGACGAGTTTTAGAACGGTCACGGAATGGTTGTTGGGTGTTGTCAAAGGGATCTGCAATCACGCACTGGATAGATCAAAGGGCTGCAAGACAACATCACTGCTCCTTTGAAAGCTCTGTCGTTAGAACTATCAAATCTCATTGTTCTTCCAAAATTAAATCGCTAATTATTGATGATGGTGTGTGTATTTACTTTGTATTTATGTATGTCTGTATTTACTTTTGTATTTATGTATGTCCGTATTTACTTTTGTATTTATGTATGCCTGTATTTATTTGTTTATGTATGCCTGTATTTATTTATGAATTTTCATGGTTTTCAAGTTTGCGCTTGAATGAGAAGAAGGTATAAATCAAGATGTGCAAATAGATAGCGGAAAGCTAGAAGGCAAGAAAAAAAATCATAAGAATAAAAATAATAAAAACATATAAAATTATTCTCCCCGAAAAGAAGAGAAGCGGGAATAGAACGGAGGGGTATGATGAATAGTAAATAAGGTTTCCGTGTCTGGGCTGGGCAGGACCATCTGTTGCGGAGCAGCATGGCGTGACTGCGTGTTGCTGTAGTGCTGAGGTGCAAGAGGTATCCAATGTCTTTCGTATTGAGTATGTGTCTCGTACTCGCCCTTAATACCTTATATCCTCCTATGCAGGCGTACATGTGTTCATCACCCCTTTGAAGTGGTTTTTATCGCTTATATTTAATAAGATTTATTCAATTATTTATATTATATTCAGATTTATAATATAAATCCCCTTTTCATGAAAGTCGAGGTATCTTAGCCGACGTAACAGATTGATGTGAATAGCTTAAAGTTTTTTGAAATTCCGTTTTTTTAATTTATAAAAAGTCCTTTGTTTTTATTTTCCGCTATTTATTGTTAAAATTTATTTTTTTAATTATAATTTGTTATTTTCAACAATCAAATTAATTTTCCGACAATTATATTGCAAATAATTTGCAATAACTTCTTGAATTACCTAGCGGTTTAATGCTTTTAATTAAATCGTTATGCCTCTGTGGCCTGTGAACTTCCTTTATGCAGAGCACTCGCTTCTTGGATTTCAAAATTTTATTTCTCTAATTAACGCCTTCCTAATTTATATTTTATTGTAACATTGAATTAAATAATCTCATTGTATTTCATTTCTTTGTATGGCATTATATTGTATACTGTGAAACATTATTTGTAATTTTCAAGTTTTTTTTCATTCTAATTGAGTATTATGTCGGTAGAGACTTTAGTAGTATGAAAAAATATACGAAGTAGCATGAGAATGAATGAAAATGAAAGTTTAAATGGTTTTTGAGAATTTTTTCGAAGATTCGTGAGGTTCATTGTTGCTTTAAAAGGTGTCCATTGTGTTGGTGGCATTGTTGTGCGCCTCTCTCGCTCTAGCAGCCCCATTGTGGTGTCATTCGAAGCAGATGAGTTCATTCTGATCGCAAGGAAGACATATCGATCTACTCTTCGAGCGCCTTTATGCAACATCCCATTATGAAGTGAGGAACTGTGCTTTTGTCGAAATCTGTTTGTGTGGTTGTGAGTGTGTTTTTGTGATTTTGTTTTTTTGTGTGGGTGGATTAGTGAGCGTGTATGCTTGTGTGTGTTTGTGTGTGTGTGTGTGTTTGTGTGTGTGTGTGTGTGTGTGTGTGTGTGTGTGTGTGTGTGTGTGTGTGTGTGTGTGAGTGTGTGTGTGTGTGTGTTTGTGTGTGTGTGTGTGTGTGTGTGTGTGTGTGTGTGTGTGTGTGTGTGTGTGTGTTTGTGTGTGTGTGTGTGTGTGTGTGTGTGTGTGTGTGTGTGTGTGTGTGTGTGTGTGTGCGTGTGTGTGTGTGTGTGTGTGTGTGTGTGTGTGTGTGTGTGTGTGTGTGTGTGTGTGTGTGTGTGTGTGTTTGAATGTGGTTGTGTGCTAATTTTTGTATTTGTGTAAATTTAGAGGGCATTTGTAAGTCTTTGTGCGTGTGTTTTTATTGTCTTTAACGAGTTAATAGCGTGGTCCATTGTTGATAGTTTTGGTTTTTAATCTGTTGAAAGATGCATTTAAGCTTCCAAAGCGTTTAGTTTATCGACGATGGGCCACTTCACGGGCTCTTTTGAAACATCATTTTATAAAAAATAATTTTTCTCTAATTTTAGTTTTTTTTTCTAAAAATGCATTCTAAATTCAAACAAAAACTCAACATTTTTTCAAAATGTTTGAAGTCTACGATTAAAGAATTTCATTTCAAAACGCTCGACTACTTTTCCGATTATATCTGCTACTTATCTGCTTCGATCGCCGTTCGTACCTGAAAGTTTGAAAGAAGTTTAAACTCCCTTATAATTGTGGCTTTCCGTATACCCTATTGTTCTCGTCAGCTGATAGTATAACTTCATACAAGCCACCATCTACATACAAAGATGTAGACGGAGACAAACATACTAAAAAAGTAATTCAAAATGCTGAAAATCACATTTAGGAAACAAATAATATCACTATAGTAATCTAAAAAACATAATAAAAAGAATGTGTTTATAATTTTTTGGATTATAAAATGAAATAAAGAAACAAAATGAAGCAACATATTATTATTTTATTAACTGTATCCCATAAATTTAATTTTTTTACATCTCAAAATTCAAAACAACAATTTTATAGCAAGCTGAAAAGTTTGTGCATAGAACAGAATCATGAAGATCGGTCGATTAGAAAGTTCGGGTCTGTTTGATACAGACATAGAAACCATTACAAACACCTATTGGAAATGCAATGCGACGAAATTGCTACACAAGTGAAGATGGATGGTTGTCTAATTCAATGAAAGCGTTCAAGCGAGATGGCTGCTTTTGATGTGGTCATACTCTAATGTAACGAGCTATATCTAAATGCAGTAATTATCAGCTGGACACGAGATCTGATTCAATTTGGAGATAACTCGAATTCTTATTTTTACCGGTAAGAGTTTGTTTGTTTTTGAAAATGTTTTTTAATCTTTGTTGAGAACATTTTTTTATATTTTTAGTTTTTGAAACAATTTAATAGCACATCCTCTTTAACTCTAAATCATTTCCACAACAAAAATGGCGACTGATGTGAATGACAAGACTGCGAGAATAAAAAATAAAATAAACCAAAAATTAGAGAACGGAGAATTTTATGAAGCACATCAACTATATAAAACCTTGAATTTTAGGTATATGCCCACGAAGTTATGTATCTCCTCGATCATTCTAATCTAACCTTTTTCCAGGTTATGTTCCAGCAATAATTATGAAGAAGCTTTCAATTTGTTGATGGATGGAGCGCTTTCTCTTTTTAAAGTAAAACAAGTAAGTGCCGACTTGAAAAATTATATAACTATAATTATACTAGACTACACCAAACGTGATTGACTTGCAGATGTCTAGTGCGGTGGACCTCTCACTGATGTTCTTAGAGCTTTTAATAAAAATTAAAGCAATAGTTAATACAGAAAATTTATGTAAGTTTTGGGTTTTATTTTGAAAATAATAAGATAGATTTTCAAAGAAAACTTATTTACAGCAAAAGTCACAAAGTTGCATGGCTTGATATCAGAGGATCATATAGACAGAAATAAATTTGTAGCCTTAGCCATCAAATGGGCTGAAAATGCAAAATTAAGTCCAGATGTTATCAGAACTCCATCTCCTTCATCGTCATCAGCAGCAGAATCATCAGCACATAGATTACCTTTTTCTTCATTACCACTCGGTGCCTGTGTTCTACATGGGGAACTGGGCATAAATTATTGGAGAGGTTTGTGTGCTACTTGTTTTGATAAATCAAACGTTTTGGTAAAATGATTGGTAAAATTTTCATGATCATTAATAAAAATGAATATTTTTGCAGAGAAGGACTATGCTCAGGCTCGCTATCACTTGATGCGGAGTCACGAAGGTGAAGCATGTGCTGCCATGCTGGTTGAGTACCATCTCACTTTTGGCTTTCCTTACGAGGTTGACATGTTCCTGGCCCAAGCAGTTTTA
This sequence comes from Branchellion lobata, assembly GCA_947562095.1. Lineage (NCBI taxonomy): Eukaryota > Metazoa > Annelida > Clitellata > Hirudinida > Piscicolidae > Branchellion > Branchellion lobata. The sequence goes on from OX387250.1 coordinate 1,085,714, forward strand.
CAGTGAGATCTTTTTTTGGGTTTTAAATCATTTTATTTTTGTTCTTCATTATTTTTGCAATTTAAAAAAATTTTACCAACAGGATTGTATAGAATGGTATAAATCTTGAATCCATTCTGCAGATACTTGTGTTTGCAAAACAAGGGAACAGCCAAGGTGTGTTTCAGTGGCTACACAGACAAGCACCCACACCTTGAACCAAGTCCTCCTTTCATCAGACCCCTCCTCAACTTCCTCAACATGCTTCTGATTGCTATTGACGGGTCAGTATGCTGGTGCTGATTTCAATTCATGAGTTTGAATGGCCATTATTGGAAGTGTTTTCAAAAACTACAAATTCAAATTTATGAAACTACAAAACTACATGAGTTATAAAATTTTGAGTTAATTATTCTTTGTTATTTTTAAAAACTATAAGTTATAAACATTCTGCCATGAAACTAACAATGATTTAGTTATTAATTTCAACAACAGGGGCAACTTAAAGATCTTCACAGTGCTTTGTGAGCAATACGAATTATCACTCAAGAGGGATCCATCCTACTATGATGTAAGTGCACCAATATTCACTTTGATTATTTTCTCAGTGCTCCATTCATGCAGCTTTGGATATTTAAATGTTTGTTTTTGCTTGCAGTATTTAGACAGAATCGGACAAGTCTTTTTTAACGTACCCCCTCCAAAGAAAAATAACAATTTAGGAATATTTGGTATTTTTTTCATTATTTTCATTAAAGTTTATTTAAGAAACTTATGCAATTATTGCAAAAAATAGCTCAATTTCCATAAAAATAAATGTAATTTCAATTTCAACGTTATAATCACATTGTGAAGGTTCCCTTATTTTGATGGTTTTATAATAAGTTTTGAAAGGTTTCACTTTTCAATTTTTACTCATTAACATTAATTAATCAATGCAATCATTTGCAGCAAACTTTCTTCCAAGCCTTATGGGAGATGAAGAAGAGACTGAACCCTGTCCAGTTGATTTAGATTAAACATAGCGGGAGAATAATTTTAAATTAATTTTTTTTATTAAATTGCTTAATTTTCCAGTTATTTAATCTTGTTTCGAATGTAATGTTGGGTGTAATTATTAGCTCTTTCTCCAAATCTAAAAGTTAATCGATTCGAATGTTTACTTCACTTTCCTCTTCTCTTCGCATTTTTTTTTTCATTCTTTTGTAAAAAGTTGAAATAAACCTTCAAAAAAAAGTTAATTCAACCCATTTTCAATAAATTTAATTTATGGTTAAATTAATAGCTAGTCTTCATATCTGTATTTGCGTGATTTTCACGAAACTTACAGTTTGTAATGCATGTATCGAGTCTAGATTTCAATCAAAAAATCTTGTGTATTCCACTACTGAAAAGGTTGGGTTATCCGATTTTAGATACAAAAAGCTCAACAATGAGGGAAGTTTTTGTTTGGTTTTGAAAACTTTACGAGGGGATGCTGACTTGTATATATCGAGCTCTACAAATGTTCCTGACTACACTAACTACGAATACAAATCAGCTTCATATGGAGATGAAATCATCAAAGTTAATCACTCAATGAAGCGACCAATCTACCTTGGCGTGTTTGGTCATCCAGGAAAAAACATTGAAACGGTTTTTGAATTGAAAGTCTTTTCCTTAACTCCATCAGAGGAGTTGGAAAGTCCAGCTAAAATCAAAGAAGAGGAAAGTTTTTTCTCTTCTCTTTACTACTGGCTGCTCAAAGCAATCTCTGAAGTCATTTTTGTATAGTATGAATTTTTCGCCACATGCTTTTCGCCTTCGGATTTTTTGACATAATTTCCCAAATGATTATTTTCGCCTTTTGCTCGGCTCTCCAATTTATAGCTGTACCGACAAATGCTGATATGTACTGACATTTTACATATGCAGTGTAAAAGTATTTAAGAATTCCAGTAAGCATTGAATCCGATGATTTTGTTGCACTCAGTTTTAGTTTCAAAATAAAACCAAGAATAAATACTTCTTTATTAAATTCAAATCATAGGTTCAGTCTAATTTTTTTTTAATTAATACAATATTAATACAAAGATATCAATGGCAAATCCAGCGTTCATATCCTGAGAGCTTTGTTGGAAGAGGTTGATGCACGGCTGTCTGCATGGCCAATGAAGAATGAGTCATCAGAATTTAATAGCTTTCAATATTAAATTTTATCGATCAATAATAAAATGAATAATAAATTAAGCAATTCGTAAATGAAGGTTTAAAAATCTATTTAAAATTTGTTATAGATGAAGTGAGGGCTGAGCGGTTGCAGGAATGTTAATGTGAAAAGCATGAGTCAGCGACCTGGAGTGCCGCCACTAAGTGGAGTTCTGGATGCCGACATCTTCTCCATCTCCTTCTTGTAGAAGCCGTTGTAGTCCAGTCTGGTGTGGATAATGCATATGGAAATTAAAGTAACAATGATAAATCTAACTAGGCTCCAAGGCAAGCAACCGATGGAACATGAAGCGGATTCCGCAACAAAGTTGATCATAAACCTTGGTTGTAGCTTTTCGTGATGTGTTTTGAACTTAACCGTCAAAACAGTTTGTAGCAGTTTTTGAAAAATTAATTAGCGATATACAAATGTTTCGATTGGATTTGATTATTAAATTAGATTTTACGTGGTGTACGCATTTTACACGTTGTACACATTACATCTAGTGTGTGTGTGTGTGTGTGTGTGTGTGTGTGTGTGTGTGTGTGTGTGTTTGTGTGTGTGTGTGTGTGTGTGTGTGTGTGTGTGTGTGTGTGTGTGTGTGTGTGTGTGTGCGTGCGTGCGTGCGTGCGTGCGTGTGTGTGACCTGTGTACGAAGGTGATGAGACGTTGTTCGCAGTTGGCGACGGAGAATTCCACAATCTTGTTGAGCAGCTCGACCAGGTGCTTCGAAAAGTTGTGGTCGAAGGTGGCTATGGTGCGTTCGTTGGAACTCTTGCCTTCTGGCGAAGAAGATGCTGCCGAGTTCTGAGTGGGTGTTGGAGTGGCTAGTGTGGCTCGTGTGGCTAGTGTGGCTCGTGTGGCTAGTGTGGCTAGTGTGGCTAGTGTGGCTCGTGTGGCTCGTGTGGCAAGTGGCTGAAGTGTGTGGGAGCGGTTGGTGCGTGTGGCAAGTGACTAAAGCGTGTGGAGAAAGTTGGAGTGTGTGGATGGTGGTTGAACCCAAAAAAGTTGAGTTGAGCGCTGCTTCATAAAGGATGACACGGCTTAATTGGTTCCTGCGTAAGTGGTGGATGAGGTGAAGGCATGGTAGACCTTGTGAGTGTTGCTGATGGTCTCAGCGTCGTCCTGAGACTCGTCCAAGGAATTCAAATGCACACTCAACTTCTATTGAACAAAAAAATCATTTTTTAAACAATAAAAAAACAAAAAATTAAAAAAAAAAAATTTAAAGCAATAGAAATGCAATAGAAATAAGAATGAAATAACAAAGAAAAAAAAAGAAAGAAAAAAACGAAAAAAAAAATTAAAAATTGAAAACAGGACGAAGGAAGTGAGTGTGGAGGACCTGCATGAAGTTACAGAAGGTGACGCAGATGACCATAAGTTTGTGGAGGATTTTGAGAAGGCGAGGGTTGGTGAGCATGCAGTGCTTGAGGCAGTTGTTGAGGAGGTCGTTGTGCAACACCAACACTTCGTCAACGTTGCCTACCTGGTGTGTTGTGGTGTGGTGTGTGTTGTGGTGGTGTTGTGTGGTGGTGTGGTGGTGTTGTGTGGTGTTGTGTGGTGTGTTGTGGTGGTGTGTAGTGGTTGTGTTGTGGTGGTATGGTGTGTGGTGGTGTGGTGTGTGGTGGTGTGGTGTGGTGTGGTGGTGTGTGGTGGTGTGGTGTGGTGTGGTGTGGTGGTGGTTTGGAAGGTAATGATGATCGTATGAGAAAAGCATCCAGATGAGATAACAACAATCTAAGGCGATGAGTGTAAGTTGAGGTGGCGTAGAAGAATAAGGATGGTATGGAAGCTTCAAGGAAGGAACTGAACGCTTACTCACAGTAGCCATGTCCTGCTCAAACTGCTGCCAAAGAGGCTCAATCACCTGTGGAAACAAGCAACATGATTCAGTGCAACCAACCACAGACCACCTCAACAACCACCACAACCAACCTCAACAACCACCACAACCAACCCCAACAACCACCACAACCACCTCAACAACCACCACAACCTTCCCCAAAAACCACCATTCACTTTGGCCATCATCACCCACCAATCCACCATCAACAATCACCACACCATTAATCTTAATTCACCATCCCACCCACCGCCATCCACTCCACATCCACCAACATCCACCATCCACTTCTCACCTACCACACCCACCATCCACCACCACACCCACCACCATACCCACCACCACACCCACCACCACACCCACCACCACACCCACCACTACACCCACCACCACACCCACCACCACACCTACCACCACACCCACCACCACACCTACCACCACACCTACCACCATACCCACCACCACACCCACCACAACGCCTACCACCATACCCACCACCACACCCACCCCCATCCACCACCACACCTCAAACATGGCATAGTACTCGAGGTTTTGCACGAAGTTCAGCATTCGTTGTCTGAGGGCGTAGGCATTAGACCTCAGGCTCCTGACCCAAACACTGCCGTTGCGCCGTTTCAAGCCCTTGTCTTTGAGCCACACGCTTCAGTGGCGTAGGTTGTGTCAATTAAAGATATAAGTACCGCTACATGAACATGCTACTTTAATTTGGGTCCGTTAGATTATAAAAATAGATACAAAATTATATTTTAAAAAGTATATTTTAGTTTAATTTGAATCTTTATGAATTTAACATAAAAAAACGCTACATAAAGGTGTTTATTTATTTACGGCCTAATTTTTGTCAGACTAAATAATAATAAAGACTGCCTTAATAAAGATAACATCGACGACAAGGAAGTCAAGACCGCACTTGCAGAGTTGCCTTTCGACGTGTTTGGAGTAGAAGAGGTGTCTGAAGAGCATTTGGTACCTGGTGAGGGCCTGTGTGAGGTGGCTGACGTTGGCACTGTGTCGAAGAACCACACTCAACCTCACTACGACACTGCCCCGTACGTCTCTCTGAGCAAAGTAAACCACACCACAACACCACACACCACACCAACCACACTCGCCCTTCAAACCTCCCTCCCCCTCCCCCTGCCCAAAACTATCTCCCAACACTCCCCCCATCATCTCCAACCACAATCTCAACTCCACCCTACCCCTCAAATCACCCTACCTCTAAAACCACCCTACCCCTAAAACCACCCTACCCCTAAAACCAGCAAAACCACCTTTCAACCCCTCCTCCCCCCCCCAACCACCTTCCTGTTGAGGACCAAGGACACAGGCCACATGACGACGTAGTCAAAGGAGAACGATTCCAGGCCCGAAAGATGGAGGTCTGTCGGTTCTAAGCGGTGGTACTCTGCGTGGTGTTGTGGTTGCTGTGGTGTCGTTGTGGTTGCTGTGGTGTTGTTGTGGTTGCTGTGGTTTTGTTTTTTTTCGTTGGGTTTGTTTTTATTGTTGTGATGTGGAAGTTGCTGGAGTGTTGAAGCGGTTTTTTGTTGTTTTTGTAGTGTTTTGGTGTTAAAGAAGTGTTTTTGTTGTTGTTGTGATGTTGTTTTGGTGTTTTGTTTATATTTTTTAGTTGCCTTATTGATGTTATTGAACCACCTTTTTCCTGCTTTGTCTCAATGGAGAGGATCTTGAAGAGTTGAGTGATCAAGTCGTATGGCAGCAAATCCACTCTGACAACCATAATCAAATTATAAAAAATAATTACCAATTGATTTATTAATTATTTATTAAACATAATAATCAAATTGATAACTATATGAATATACGAATAATAAATGAATATATGAAGGGATGAATAGAAAACAATAATGATTATTATAAAAACTAATAAAAACAAGAAGCTAATGGCAAGAAGGATAATGATAATAGGGGGGGGGGGGGGGGGGGGAAGGGGGTACTTGAGGTCATCCTTGTAGGGGTCCACGTTGGCGGTGCTGGTCCTGAGGGACAATTCCAAGAGGGTGTCCAAGCGAGGCAAGAGGATGTCTGTGGAGGAAGGGAAGGAGGGAGAGGATGAGAAGGAGAAAAAGGAGGAAGAGGAGGGGGAGGAGGAGGAGGAGGAGGAGGAGGAGGAGGAGGAGGAGGAGGAGAAGGAGAAGGAGAAGGAGGAGGAAGAGGAAAGAAGGAGAAAAAAAGAAGGAAGAAAAAAAAGAAGAAAAAAAAGGGGAGAAGAGGAAGAGGAAGGAGAGGAAAAAAAGAAAGAGGAAAAGGGAGAAAAAGAGAAGGAGGAGGAAGATTATTTCCGTTCTTATGATATAAAAATTCTATAAGTGTACAATGAAAAAATTCAGAATGCACATATTCCAGAGCACCTCGACACACCCACCATCCATGGACTTTTTGAGCTCGTTCTCAGCCAGGTCCATGAACTGCACGATGAAGTCTCCCTGGTCGAGCATGAAGTAATGCTTTAGAGACCTGGGTAAGTGGGTCAGTCGTCGTCATTCTTTTCCTCATCTTTCTCATCTTCCTCACCTTCCTCATTCCCCTCTTCTTCCTCATCTTACCCATATCCTTCATCCCTCTCATCTTCTTCATCCTCTTCATCCTCCTCATCTTCTTCATCTTCCTCATCCTCCTTATCTTCATCTTCCTCATCCTCCTCATCTTCTTCATCTTCCTCATCCTCCTCATCTTCATCCTCCTTAGCCCCATCACTTCCCTCCCTTTCTATCAACAACAACTCCAAACATCACAACAACACCCCAACAATCATCACAACAACAAACACCACAACAACACGACCTCAGTCTAGTCATCAGATGCATCTCCTTCATCAGCAGTTCCAGCAGCAGGGAGCTGGACCACTGAAAGTTGCTCTCAATACGTTCCACATAACCCCTGCTCTCCACACTGTACTCTATCAGACCCAAGTAAGGACTGCTCACGTCACGACCTACGGTGGTGAGATGATGGTGAGGTGGTGGTGAGATGATGGTGAGGTGGTAGTGAGGTGGTGGTGAAGTGGTAGTGAGGTGGTGGTGAGGTGGTAGTGAGGTGGTGGTGAGGTGGTGGTGAGGTGGTAGTGAAGTGGTGGTGAAGCGGTGGTGAAGTTGGTTAATGAATGTGTGCTTTATTATGGGTGTTCTGTGTGGGTGGTATGTGCACAACAAAACCCAAGCCCACCATATAATCACACACCACATACCACACCACACACCACACCATACCAAAACACTCACCACACTACGCCACTCACCACACTACGCCACTCACCACACCACACAAAACCGAACCCCACCACTCCCCACACCACACCACACCACACCACACCACACCACCCCACACCACACCACACCACACCACACCACTTACCACACTGCCTGATGACATTCAAGTATTTTCCAGTGTTCAGTATCTTGGAGGCCACGTTTCTAAGGAAGCTGGGAGTGTTGTCATGACGTATTGTGTACTTCTGCTCCCAATAAGTGTTGTGCAAGGTTTCCATGGTGATATTGTTGTTATGGTTGTGTTATGGCATTATGATGTTGTGTTGTTATAATGATATTAGAATAGTCTTATGGTGTTGTTATAGTGGTGTTGATATGTTGTTGTTTTTGTTGATATGTTGCTGTTGATATGTTGTTGATATGTTGTTGTTATATTGTTGTTGTTATGTTGTTGTTTTTTTTGTTGATATGTTGTTGTTGTTGTTATAATGACGTTGTTGTAATGGTGGTGATGTCATGGTGAAGGTGGTGGAGTGATGTAGGATACAGGTTGGTTTGGAAGGATGGCAGTGGTGGAATCAGATAAATGTTGTTAGGCGTGGAAGAGAGGGGATGGAAGGAGGGAAGGGGAGGAAGGGAGGGAGGGTTAAGGCACATAGTGGTTCGAAACGGGTGTTCATGTACACAGTGCATGCCACGAAACAAGACATCACAACACAGTGCAGATGAACCAATGCAAAATAAAGCGGGTCATGACGAAACAAAAAGGAAATAATAATAAATATAATCAAATATTAATAAATATAATTTAAAATAATTAATAATGAAAAATATAATTAAATTTAAGAAAATATAATTAAACATAAATAAATATAATTAAATATAAACAAATTATGATGGAATATAATGGATTATGATGGAATATAATGGATTATGATGGGATATAATGGATTATGATGGGATATAATGGATTATGATGGGATATAATGGATTATGATGGAATATAACGGATTATGATGGAATATAATGGATTATGATGGAATATAATGGATTATGATGGGGTATAACGGATTATGATGGGATATAACGGATTATGATGGGATATAATGGATTATGATGGGATATAATGGATTATGATGGAATATAATGGATTATGATGGAATATAACGGATTATGATGGAATATAATGGATTATGATGGAATATAATGGATTATGATGGGGTATAACGGATTATGATGGGATATAACGGATTATGATGGGATATAATTGATTATGATGGGATATAATGGATTATGATGGGATATAATGGATTATGATGGGATATAATGAATTATGATGGAATATAATGGATTATGATGGGATATAATGGATTATGATGGAATATAATGGATTATGATGCAAATATCCATGAATCATGTTGTGAATCAGTCGCGAGAGGGCGTGGTGCCAGCAAGGATATGCGTCATTGAAGTCCTGTCCCAACTTCTCCTTCTTGAAGGCGTCATCCTCCTCGATGAGGAACTGGTGTGACGTGCTATAAATAACCACCATGAATACTTAATTAGACTCATCTGAAGCTAATGCTAATTAGACCTTTGTCAACAGTCCAACCTAATCAATGAAGTTGTAAGGCGCCATGGTTCAAAGGCGCTCCCAAGAGAAGAATTTATCTTCAAAATAATGCTTCACTTTGAAGATCCAAGAACATTATTTATTTATTTATTTACAGTATTGCTATTATTTGTATTATTATTATTTTATTATTATTAGAGTATTAATTCAGTAAGCGCTGTTTGTGATGTTTGAGCAGCGCATGCGCAGAAACACCTCATTGTAGTGGTCCGAGATGATTCCCTTGTAGATCCACTTTTGGAGGATTTGAAAGTAGGGCAGACAAGCCTGGGATGGAACACAAGGTCGAATGAATGGAATTTTAAAATGAAGTGAAAAGTAAGTGGAGGGAGGTGGAAGGAGGATTGTATGGAGGATTGTATGGAGGAGGTTTGAAGGAGGATTGTATGGAGGATTGTATGGAGGAGGATTGTATGGAGGATTGTATGGAGGATTGTATGGAGGAGGATTGTATGGAGGAGGATTGTATGGAGGAGGTTTGAAGGAGGATTGTATGGAGGAGGATTGTATGGAGGATTGTATGGAGGATTGTATGAAGGAGGTTTGAAGGAGGATTGTATGGAGGAGGTTTGAAGGAGGATTGTATGGAGGAGGTTTGAAGGAGGATTGTATGGAGGAGGTTTGAAGGAGGATTGTATGAAGGAGGTTTGAAGGAGGATTGTATGGAGGAGGTTTGAAGGAGGATTGTATGGAGGAGGTTTGAAGGAGGATTGTATGGAGGAGGTTTTAAGGAGGATTGTATGGAGGAGGTTTGAAGGAGGATTGTATGAAGGAGGTTTGAAGGAGGATTGTATGGAGGAGGTTTGAAGGAGGATTGTATGGAGGAGGTTTGAAGGAGGATTGTATGAAGGAGGTTTGAAGGAGGATTGTATGGAGGAGGTTTGAAGGAGGAGTGTATGGAGGAGGTTTGAAGGAGGATTGTATGGAGGAGGTTTGAAGGAGGATTGTATGGAGGAGGTTTGAAGGAGGATTGTATGGAGGAGGTTTGAAGGAGGATTGTATGGAGGAGGTTTGAAGGAGGATTGTATGGAGGAGGTTTGAAGGAGGATTGTATGGAGGAGGTTTGAAGGAGGATTGTATGGAGGAGGTTTGAAGGAGGATTGTATGGAGGAGGTTTGAAGGAGGATTGTATGGAGGAGGTTTGAAGGAGGATTGTATGGAGGAGGTTTGAAGGAGGATTGTATGGAGGAGGTTTGAAGGAGGATTGTATGGAGGAGGTTTGAAGGAGGATTGTATGGAGGAAGGTGGAAGGAGGATTGTATGGAGGAAGTTGTGACTAACCTCTTTAGTGAGATGCAGGCACAACTTTTGAGCCTTGGAGTCCCTGTGGTGGTGGTGTGATGGTGGTGGTGGAGTCGTGGTGGAATTTTAGTGGTGATGGTGGAGTTGTGGTGGTGGTGGTGGTGGAATTTTAGTGGGGGTGGAATTGTTGTAGTGGAGTAGTGAATGTGGTGGTAGTGGTGGCATAATGGTGTAGATGTTATATATGGGTTGGTAGTAGAAAGATAAATGGAAGAGTGTGAGATGGTGGTGATGAGTGAGGCAGTGATAGAAGGATGGATAGAGTGAGGTGATGGTGGAATTATGGTGATTGAGGTGTGGCAGAAGCACCCAAGGTAGGAAGGGATCCTCTCATGCAGCAGGGACAACACCTCTCCTCCCCTCAAGTTGCCCTGTGGTGTAGCATCATCATCATCATCATCATCATCATCATCATCATCATCATCATCATCACCATCGCCACCACCACCATCATCATCATCCTCATCCTCATCATCATCATCATCATCATCATCATCATCAGCATCATCATCATCATCATCATCATCATCATCATCATCATCATCATCATCATCATCATCATCACCTTGTTGATGGATGTGACGATGTGGTTGAGGATTGTGAATGTGTGCATGGATGACTGCATGTTGAACCACAACTTCTGCAGACTCAACTTGCCCTGTGTGAATGCATGGATGCATGGATGCATGGATGGATTGATAAATGGGTGGGTAGATGGATGAATGTATAGATGGATAGATGCATGGATGGACGGACAGATGAATGGGTGAAGGAAAAAGATGACAGCAAAACCTTCCTCTGCTGTTGTTCCAACTGTGTCATTAGGACCAGGTAGTCCTGTGTAGTGTCGAGTGGTTTAGTGTCATGTGGTGTCATGTGGTGTGGTGTCAAGTGGTGTGATGTCATGTGGTGTAGTGTCAAGTGGTGTGGTGTCAAGTAGTGTCAAGTGGTGTGGTGTCATGTGGTGTAGTGTCAAGTGGTGTGGTGTCAAGTGGTGTGATGTCAAGTGGTGTGATGTCAAGTGATGTGGTGTCAAGTGGTGTGATGTCAAGTGATGTCAAGTGATGTGAGAAGAATTTCTCTTTTGCAACCATGCAAATGAGAGGAAACAATAACCACAAAGAATAATAAAAAGTTATCATCAAAATGAAAATAAATAATAATAATACAAAAAAATTGAAAAGAAAATTAAATAAATAAATAATAATAATAATAATAATAATAATAATAATAATAATAATAATAATAATAATAATAATAATAAAAGCAAAGCACGTTGAGAATGGTTCTGAGAGAGGCGGCCAGAGACTGCCTCACAAGGCCCTGCTGGAAGTCAAACTGCTCTGTGGTGGTATATCCACTAATTATTATTATTGTTTTTTTATTGGTATTATTATAATTAGAATTATTACCAGTATTTTTTTTTCATTTTATTATTCTTTTTTTTAATAATAATTTTTATGTCATGGAGGGGTGGTGAGGAGACCTTGGATGAAGCGTGCCAGAGAGGAGTAGTGGCAGCACAGAGGCAACATCCGCTGCACCAGCTCCCTCAACGATGCGTCTGTTGGAGCACCATCATCATCATCCTTATTATTATTATTAATATTATTAATATTAATATTATTATTATTATTATTATTATTATTATTATTAGTAGTAGTAGTAGTAGTAGTAGTAGTAGTAGTAGTAGTATCATCATCATCATCATCATCATCATCATCATCATCATCATCATCATCATCATCATCATCATCATCATCATCATCATCATCATCATCATCAGCATCATCATCAGCCTCATCATCAGCATCAGCATCATCATCAGCATCATCATCATCATCATCATCATCATCCCCAACATCATCATCATCATCATCAGCATCATCATCTTCTCATTCTCCACCCACCCAAGCCAGAATCCACGGTAAAGTTCCTGACGGCGTGCTTGTGTTCCAGGCTGTCGGCCTTTATATACCTGCCACTGATGCCCTGTGACGTCATACGACTCGTTGTTATCAGCATCGTTTTTCTTCCTTATTTAACTTTTCGAAATTATTTACTATTAATAATAATTATAATAATTATTATAATAATATTATTAATAATATTATTTAATTTTTTTATTGTTGTTATTATTATAAACGAATAAAGGAATGAATGTACAATTTGTTATAGCGCACAGTTCGCAAACTAGGTTGCCTTAGAGGCGCTCAACCAAGGATAAAGTCCGGGAAAGGTGAGTTCTTAGTAGTTTAAGGAAATTCATAAGTGAAGTTGACAAGCGGAGGTTGTGTGGAAGAGAGCTTCATGGGTTGAAGGCCGTATGGCAAAGAGCAATGAGAGAAGATGCTTGAGGAAACTGGCTGATGCAGCAGGGGGCCGGATTGAGAGGATCCAAGTGATTCATGTGAATGTCGAATAGAGATAAGATCATATACGTAAGCTTGTTGGCCAGTAGTAAGGATATTTGCTACAAACCAAAATAATTTGGGGTAAGGCTTTTGGACGAGGGGTGGCCAGTAAGCAGTTAAAATTGTTATTGTTTATGTTGGTATTTTTAATATATTATTCAAAGTGGTAGTATTTATAAGATGATTACTTCATTAGTAATCTCATAATCATTCTTCCAATTTCTTCTCGAGTATTCTTTGCAATATGTTCCTTCTTTTTCAATTCTTTACGTGTGATAAAACTAATTGAATCTTATTATAGCACTTGATTAAACGATAATTCCATGTAATTAATGAGGTCACCTCAAAACAGAAAAGTAGGTCAGTGACGATGCAGGCCTCCTGCTCTAACAAGGTCATGTCTTTGAGGTCTATGACATGCTGGTGGATGTGGTGATGATGAAGAGGAGGAGGAGGAGGAGGAGGAGGAGGAGGAGGAGGAGGAGGAGGAGGAGGAGGAGGAGGAGGAGGAGGAGGAGGAGGAGGAGGAGGAGGAGGAGGAGGAGGAAGAGGAGAAGGAGGAGAAGGAGGAGGAGGAGGAGGAGGAGAAGGAGGAGGAAGAGGAAGAGGAGGAAGAGGAGGAGGAGGAGGAGGAAAAGGAGGAGGAGGAAGAAGAGGAAGAGGAGGAAGAGGAGGAAGAGGATAGGGGGAGCAGAAAATTGATGACTATGATGATGACCACCGATAATGGAAATTATCAAGTAACACTATTAATGCCTGCAATGCTAGAGATGGGAAAGCGATTGAGCGGAAATATGGTTTATTTGAATCGTCTAGCAAAATATTTCAGTTTGTTTAGAAAAATAATTTAACGAAATTTATTTTGTAAGGTATCCCTAAAAAACTGTCAAAAAAATATTTTCAAAAGTGGAGAGGAAGAAGGGAAAGAGGGAGGAGAAGCTAACAGGGTCGTGCACGAGTTCGGAACAGAAGTCCTTGGAGAGGCATGCCCGAGTGGAAAGCCATGAGGGCATGGAGAGGGTCTTTGCTGGTGGATGGGAGGATGGAAGGATGGAAAGATGGAAGGATGGGAGGATGGAAGGATGGGAGGATGGAAGGATGGGAGGATGGAAGGATGGGAGGATGGAAGGATGGGAGGATGGAAGGAAGGGAGGATGGAAGGATGGGAGGATGGAAGGATGGAAGGATGGGAGGATTATGAAGTTGAGATTATGAAGGGATGGAAGGACAAAGGAATGGAAGATGAAAGAATGGAAGAATGGAGAGTTAATGGATGCATGAAAAGATGAAAGGATGGAAAGATGGAGTAATGATGTGATGGAGTGATGGAGGAATGGAGAATGAAGAGATGGAGAGATGGAGGGATAGAAGGATGGTAGAAGGATGGAGGGATAGAAGGATGGTGGAAGGGTGGAGGGATGGAGGGTTATAAAGATGGTAGAAGGGTGGATGGATAGAAGGATGGTGGAAGGATGGAGGGATAGAAGGATGGAGGGATGAAAACAAAGGGATGGACAGATGGAGCCGTGAAGGAGTGTGAACGCACAGTTTTGCTTGTGCTTCTTCTTGTCCTTGCCTGTGGCCTTCTTGATGGCCTCACTAACTTCTTGTGTGGCTTGAGTTGTCGCCACCCTCGACAACTCCATCTTGATCTGGTAGTTGTGGTGGTGGTGGTGGTGATTATGGTGGTGGTAGTGGGTAGTGGTGGTGGTTGTTTTTGGTGGTGGTTTTTTGTGTTGGCTGTTATTGATAACAGTTGTGGGTAGTGGTTTTGGTAGTTGTTGAAAAGAGTTGATGCGGTTTTAACACACTATGAAGATTTGCTTCTTGTGGCAAAGGTCGGAGCTCAAAGAACGAACCTTCTCAAAGTCTTTAAGAGAGAGATGTTCAGGAGCATTGCTTACAGCAGCTTCAACAGCAGCTGTGATAGCTGCATCTCCTTGAGCCATCAGGTCTGTCTCACTGCTGGCCTTGTTGTGCACTAGCAGTCTCTGAATCTGAATGACAATTCCACAGGGTAGAACAAAGAAGCTATAGAAATTAATGAAAATAAACCCAGTGTGAAACGATTTAAAAAACTAATGAACAGATCTAATCTTTAGAGTGCAAGAAAACAGCTAAAGTATCTCAATAGTAAGAGAAAAGTTCTGTAATAGCTGTAGTACATGGAGAGGTCTGAGAGATCAAAGCATTTGTAAAAAGCTTTTTAGCACTTAATTCAAAAGCCCTCTCATGGAAACAGTTTTACTTGCTGGGGGTTACTAGGTGACAAAGCCAAAGGTGTGGAGTGATGAGAAAATATGGTGCATTTCATTTGGTTCAAGTTTTTTAAGCATGACTTACTTGTGGATCCTTCTTGATCTTCACCATCAAACTCACAAAAGAATCCAGATCTTTTACACTTTAAAAGAAAGCTTTTTCTTAAATATAGCAAAGTTATAGAGTATTTATTTTGTGAAATGTGTCGCTTAGAATAGCCTGGAGATTTTATGATGAGCCTACTTCTTGCTTTTCAGTTCCTCATATTTTTCCAGAAAGGCAGGTGCATTTTCTGACAAGTCAGCCATTTTTTTCTTTGAGCTTGCTGCTGATGCCTAGTGAAAATTCAAATTAATATGAAAAGTTGCGGAAAAAAGTGAATAAAAATATTTTTGAGAATAACTTCAAATTTTGGAAAAAATTTGATGTAATTAATATGACACCTGTGTTATTTGAGTGGAACCTGCATTCTTTTCAAGTATCCTGGTAAGAACATCAGCTCCAGGACAGTCTGGTACGTCGTTGATCCTGTTTTGTTAGAGAGTGTGGGTATGAAGACTTCTGAGAGTTTGTTACTGGTAACCAAATTAACTTGAATCTTTGATTCATTCCACTAATATTTAAGCACTAGCACAAACCCCAAAGATCCCATCAGTTTGTTAACGTAATGATGCAGTTTGAACTCGTGTGACATTCTGGC
Organism: Branchellion lobata; assembly: GCA_947562095.1. Taxonomy (NCBI): domain Eukaryota; kingdom Metazoa; phylum Annelida; class Clitellata; order Hirudinida; family Piscicolidae; genus Branchellion; species Branchellion lobata. Next base: position 1,101,286 of record OX387250.1, read on the forward strand.
TATCTTTTTATTTTTTATTTTTTCAAACTGTCAACTTGGTAGCAGCAACTTTTGAAAAAAGAAAAGACGCGCCAAAATTTCCTTTAGTATTTTTCAATGAAAAGTTATGAAACAAGCGTTTATTATGTAAATATAAATGAAAAATGGTTACAAAAGGTTAAAAAGCTACTTTCAAATAGTTACAGGCTGAACCCTCACTGGAGAAGTTACCCTAAGAAGGAGTGTCAAAAAACATATTTGGATAATTTTTTTAAAAGTATTTTTCGAGAATAAAATATTATTTTTTTATATTCACATACAAAACACAACTTCAAATATTGAAAAAAATTAAAAAGTGAAGTTTTCAAAAATGATCAATATGGCGTAAAATCAATCAAATTTAAAAATATATTTTTTCAATTTTTTTATTATAATGTTGATTGTTTCAAACACTCAACACTTGAAACACTTGAAAGTGTTTGCAATTTACTTTTAGATCAATAAAAAGACAAGTTGAGTATCAAATTGTTTATTAATTCAGGGTTTGTAATAAATATTTTTGAAACTATTGAAATTTTTTAAAATTTATATTTCATTTTTCAAAAAAAGATTTTTTCAAAACGTTTATCCGAAATAAACTCCTAAACAGCATATAGACTTCATCGTACTAGGCATTTTGTGTAGTATACTGTAACTTGCTATAATAACCAGATTTCTCAGAAAATGAATTTAACGTTGGAGTTCAGAGGAGGAGCTGAGTTGCTGTTCAACCACATGAAGCAACACACAGTCACTTTACCAGTTTCTGGAAGCGATCCTTGGAACATGTGCAAGTTATTGAATTATATCAAAATTAATCTTCTCAAGGAAAGTCCCGAGCTTTTCCTACAAGGTCCTTCTGTGAGACCAGGCATTTTAGTGCTAATTAACGATCAAGACTGGGAACTATGTGGCAACCTTGACTACAAACTGCAAGACAAAGATCAAATTGTGTTCATATCGACTTTGCATGGAGGATAAGCTATTTCTAATGTTTTATTTTTTTGGAATGATTAAAAAGACTTTTTGTATTAACATCTCTTTGAAATTCATAAAAATAAAGAAAACCACACCAAAACTAAGTAAAGGATGAGAATAAATCAGAAATCTATAAATAAATGAAAGAGAATCTTAAATAAATGGATAAATTAATAAATGAGCTTTCAAAGGGATAATATAAATAAGAAGTTAGCTAGTAGTGTATGGACATATATGCTTCAATCAGTGTGTTCAAGTAGTCAATTTCATTGAAATATCGTCTAGTTGCTGTAGGAACTTTGCAAACATGCCAATGACGTGATGAGTAATGTGATGTTTGGGTAATAGCTCTAGACAAACAATATAAGCTCACAATCTGCAGTAGACAGATTCAAGCAGCATCAGTGTGATAGTGCGTTATTGAAAGGTAAATATAAAATGTCCAGAGTTTGTCTGAAGTAAATTCAATAATTATAAAGAAACAAAAATTCTGAATCATAATGGTTCATATCAAAGAGGCCTCCTGTTTCAACTACTCAAACCTTATTTTTCTTCAAACAGACTTTTCAGAATGAATTCAACAATATGCAAATACACACACACATACACAAAATATAATTACAGTAAACTAATGCATACCAGAAGTTTGATAAGGTCATGTGTAGTGAAAATGAAAATTAATTTCAAATTTATAATCGAATTGACATAATAACCGTAAAAATTGAAAGTAAACTATTATTTAATAACGTCCAATTAACTTGTAGTGTGACAAAAGCAATGATCATCTCAAAAATCCTGCATATGGCAGTGTTTAAATTGCGTTGAGGCATTACTCATCACTCAACGGTTACTTATGGTTATTAATTCGGAGAGGGATTGAGTAAATATTGAAAGTGTAACGAAATTCATGGGGTCTTTTGTTTATCCGAAAGATTTGTAAAAATGTATTGGAAGAGTTTTCAAGAAAGCGATGTGGATAGATGGTCTATTACTTAAAAGAAATGAGTCACTCAGTAGACAGATGCAGCGGAAAAACGCATTCGAACGACGCTAATGGCTAAAATAAACCAAAAGAATGCTTAAGGAAAAGGAATATTAAAATTGTAACTCCGCCATCCTCATATGATTAAATAATCATGTCGCTAGATGAATCATGCACGTGGGTTCAATTTATTATTGCCGTTGTTACTTTGTTATTATTATTATTATTATTATTATTATTATTATTTTATTTTTTTATTTTATTATTATTATTATTATTATTGTTTTTGTTGTTGTTTGTGTTGTCGTGTCTGGGGTGAATGGTAAAGGTTGAGAACAAAAATTTAATCACGGATAAGTTTAGTGTACGTCAGTGTTGATGAGTCTTCTAATCTAATCTAATCTAAGTTAATCTGAAAGATACTTAATAGACGCAAATCCTTTGAGTGTGATTAGTAGAAATGATTGAGGAAGGAATCATCGAAATGAAAGGGTGACAATGACGATATGATAATGTGATATTTGATGTAAAGTGAATAAATGAGAAGAAAAATTCGGAAGATAACCTTCAACCTTAGAACTACATATGGCGTGTTGTAACAATTGGAGACAGCGCTAGAACATAATCACTGAAAACAAACTTATTCAAAAATATAAAGACAGCAATTCGGTAATGAGGAAAGTTGAATAGGGATGATGATTAATTTTCAATTTGAAGTGAAGAAAGTGAATCGACTGATGTGTCATAGGAGGATTCGCTATAACTACTCACATCTAATGAATCCATAATCAAACTTGGATGATGAAATAAATAAAAACCTCCAGAGGCACTGTGTGTGTGTGTGTGTGTGTGTGTGTGTGTGTGTGTGTGTGTGTGTGTGTGTGTGTGTGTGTGTGTGTGTGTGTGTGTGTGTGTGTGTGTGTGTGTGTGTCTGTGTGCGTGTGTGTGCGCAAAACAATTTTTGGTTGAGCACATCAAAGTGTGATAATGTATGCGGATACATTCAATATGTTTCATACTGCTGACGATTTTCCTAAGTGAGCAGAAAATGATGAGTTTTTGCTGAGATGGGAATATTGCACTTTGTGGCTTGTGGATGTTGTCAGTGTGTGTGGAGAAGAGTCATAACCATCGCCACGTTCAATACAAAATAGATAAGTGAATGAGCTAAATTTACATCTCTTGAATGTATACAATCACTGGTAATCAATCAATCAACAACTTTACAATTAAAATAATTTCTAATAATTGAGAAAAAACATCCTTCAAGCTAATGTCCTTCCATCTGGAAATAATTTACACTTTTTTTGGTTAATGTGGTTGGATAGATTTTTCTGGAGGTTGAAGACTTCAAGCTTGCTCTTATCAAGGGTGGTCATCAGTGCCTGGTTCTCACTCTTCAAGTGCCTCACTCTCTCTTCCAGACTGGCAATTCGCTCCAGCTTTTTCGTCCTGCACTTTCTTGCTGCATTCCGGTTCTTCTCTCGTCTCTGCACCAGCCGTGCCAACTCTTTGTGCTCTTTGCTATAAAACGTCTGCTCGGAACTTGAAACTTTTTCATAATTTCTCTTGATTGCTGGAGATTGAGAGCATTCCCTTGGAGACATGATGGAAAACAGCTGTTGTTGACTTTTTATGAGATGAGGTTGCTTGCCTGATTTTTGTGCATTACTGCTTGTGTCAGAATCACTTTCATACTTCACAGGCGGGTGAGTTGAGATGGAGCTGGTTGGAGAACTAAGAGGGGAGTAAAAGGATGCAGTTGATATGTTACTGAATGATTTGGTTTCTTCTTGTGGAGTACCCAGAGGAGAAAGAATTGATGAAGGTTGCTGCAAAACTGGGTTGTTGCTTGTCTGTTTGCAGTTTTTGTCTGAGGTTGATAGGTTGATTGGAGCTGAGTTGAGAGAGTCATTGGTAGATGGGACTGTGGCAAATGGAATCAATTCTGTGGCTTCAAACTGTGGCTTGTATGGCGACAGAGGTGTCAGTGCAACAAAAGATGGGATGTTTTGTTGGTTCGGACTCCACAACTTTGTGGCATTCTGCTTTTGTAATTCAATAATAGCATCCAAGAAGCCTTTAACATAAGCTTCATGGTCTGATTGTGTGAGGTTAGAATTACTTAAGTAGACCGGAGTTGGTATTGGAGTAATTGGTAGTAAAATTTTATCATTTGCAGCCAGATTGAAGAGGTTTCCTTTAGGCTCGGGAGAAGGTAGTATTGTAGAAACGATTGGACTGGTGTTGCTTACCAAATTAGTGATGTCATTTTTCGGAGCACTGAGAATTGTGGGGTTGTAATCTCGGAACGTAGCCCGAGGCACTTTCCGTGTCTGATTAAAGTCCAAGCTTAACTTTGTCCGATCCATGATTTAAAGAAGGTTAAACTAACTTTCAAAAAATTTCTTTTAAAATTTTAAATAACTTTTTAAATTATTTTAATGTTTTTTCCGTCTATTTTTCGTAAGTTATGATTTATAAAGGGCGAAGATATGACGACAAAAATAAAGATTGGCGAAGAATGAGTCAGCAAGAGAAACAGTTGCGAGGGTTCGATTGAGACGAAACATAACTGTAAAGAATGTTTACAACAACCCAACCTTTTAAAACGCCCTTACAAGCTGTTACGTCATAGCATTTCATATTGGCTTATTTAGCATGCAAGTAGGTTATGACGTCAGTCCAAACTACATTCATTGGTTGTAAGTGGGTCATAGCTGACAGCGTTTCATATGAGATTACTCATACGTAGAGGCATGGAATGCAATCAATCCGCCAAGCTTCCCATCCATTCCTCTTCTCCCGCGTGCTGTTGCTGTAGCTCGTCGATTAGATCATTTCGTAGCCTTTTGTGAATGGCTGGTTACGTGCTCAACTTTCACACAGGTGCTGATGGCTTGTATGCATTTCGTATGCCTCATATGGTGACCATTGCCTTTATTTGTAGATCGTTGACACGAATATAATCCTCATTAAAATGATAAATGATAATTTTTGCCCTATGTATCACATCTTCCTGCATGTAGTAAATAGCAAGGGAGGTGTTTTTTAGGAAACATTTTTTTTTACACATATTTGAGATATCAGTGCGGTTCTGGTTGTTTTCGGGGCTGGAGAGTTCTTATTGGTACTTTTGAAACAATATGAGCCCTTCGTATGTATCTTAGGGTAGCATGATTCATGATTCATGGGCTTAGTAATATCGATCGTGTGTATTAGAAACGTGTAAGGCGTATTTACTCATTTGCTAGCATAGTAAAAACTCAGTATGGAACTATTTCGTTTTCATAAAGTTTATAATTATTGATTTTTTATCGATTTACAAATTATTTCAGTTTTACAGATTTATAAGTTATTGAGGTTTCATACATTCAAAAGGGATTGAGATTTTTATCGATTTAAAGTTATACATATTTCAATCATTCAAAAGAATTTTTATCAGATTTGCGAATGTTCGGCTTTTTAAGCTCAAAATTGTGCTGAACAAAAACACATGAATTATGCCAGTGTATTTGCTGACGAAACCCATTAAACTGTTCGTCTTTGGAGAAAACAAGTCAAAAAGCTAATTAATTTGACATTATAACCAAATTACTCATTTTTATGACAAATAACTTTCTCTGAGAACTTCACAGTCGTATCTTCAACGATTGTGTGGAGGAAAATTATCTTGAAGATATTCAATCTTTTGAGTTACATTATATCAAATATTCACATGAATTTTCACTTTTAAACCTTTTCATCATCACATAATGTTCATTGATTCATAAGGATCGAAGCTTTCTGACAGCAGAACCGACAATTTCTTACCTGAATAAAATATATTTAAAAGCTCTGTCAAGGAAACTAACGTTCGATACAATTGTGAGTGAGCGAGGCATTGGTTGTCATACTCAAGGTCAAGGCACCCTTTTCAGAAACTCCTACGCAAAAATTTCACTTTTCACGTTTGAAAAAGATAATCTCGCAAGTTGAAAATAATTCTAATCTTATCTAGAAGATTTCCCTATTGAAAGATTAAAGTGGGCAATATAAGGTGAATTGGTTGTCGATTCTCAAGAAAACATGGTTTTTTATCTTTCAACTTTTTTTGAATATTCTCGCTCAAATTGAACAAACACCTCATGACAGAAGTATTGTTCAGATATATCGAGGAAATGAGTGTATCACGCCAGTCACGAGGAATGTCGTGAACCTTGAGCAATCATGCGGAAACTTTCACAGACTCCCAAGTCTGAACGCGTAAGCAACAAAATCAGCGTCGTTGACAAAGAATGCGCCTATTGTATTATCAATCGGTTATGCCATCATTGTAGGTGATCAAACCTTGCTTCAAGTTGCCTATCTATGATACTTCAGTAAGAAAAGGCTGATATTTATAGTTGAGAATTTAATTTTAGGTGTAAAGAGTTGTAAAAGCATTGTTTAGGCTTTTAGTACAATGTGAATAATGAGGCGTGAATTGCTGAAGGCATGACTCAGAATTTTTGAAATAGCAGACATTCTTCACACACAAAACGAGCACCTTAGAAGAGTTTTAAAATAATCAAAGTTAACCAAGGTCAACCGATAAATTAAAATACAAGGTTTTATCATATTATTTTATAAAATTTACGTAAAGATAAGTAAATATCACAAATATACTGGTGTTATCATTCATTTTGTTACAAAAAATCAAGATCTTTAAATCTTTCTAACTTAATCATAAAACAATACTGAAACACTTAATAAAAACTTATTTCTTTTCGTAATAAATTTTTCAAAATTGTTCGAGCTACAGTTTGGAGGGAAGTTTACGAATCCATACTATGCTCATGTTTTGGTTGTAAAAAGTGACAACTCAAGTAGAGCATAGGCTTTGAACAAAGTGCTAAAAGGCGCTTTACAAATGCTTTGATTAGATTAGATTAAATAGACTGAGTCATCTAGTAACCCAGCCGCAAGTAAGAATAATAATAAAAAAATCAAGTTTTAAATTGTCAAGGCAAGCAATTGAGACGAAACTTGGTGACTAAGGCACTCTAGGCGGCCTCTGTTTTTTACTTGAAATATCGCTTTTCAAAATCATAACTATGCTTAGTCGGGAATCGAACTCTGAGACTCACGATTTCAAAGCGGGCTTGCTAACCATTATGCTACAAGCGCAAAGTAACATCGCCTCCTGGGAAAAACCTTTGAAAAATCGCGGAAAGTCGTTTAAAAATACATTGATTATATTGAAATTCAGTTCTAATAACATTAAATTAAATTATATTTCAATTTGTCATTATTCCGATTATTCGCCATGTTCAATACTCCTTCCATCATTTGTCTGAATTCGATTCAATAAAGACTATGAAAAATATATAATAGAACAGCTTATTTTTTTACCAATCATAGAATAGAAAAAAAACTTTATTTTTCATATTTCTTAAAGAATTATCAAAAAATTATTAATTTTCCATTCTAGTATCATTTTTTGAAATAAATAGCTTTTTTATCTATAACTTTTTTTGAACCCCATTTGGACAGACGTTAAAATTTTTGAAAATTTGAGAAAACATAATTCAAATTCTGGAAAATGATAATAAAATAAGTTAAAACAAGTTTTATGTTTATATAATGTTATTACCAGTAACTTATTACAAGTATCCCTTATAAAAAAAAGTGGAAGCATGAATTATCACTAAAACAAACGAAAATAAAAAAGTATATAATTAATTGAAAAAATATTGAAAATGAACTGAGTTTATAGATATTATATGAATATTAGTTTTTTTTATATTTACTTTCAGTAATGAGGCGCCTGAGTTATGTTTACATTTGAAGTTCCCTTTTTCTTCCTTTTTTGAGTGATTATCGTCCGATTTCTTGTCACGTTTGCGAAAATCAAGTAAAATGACTAACACCAATGAATTGGCCTGTTCTTATGCCGCTCTTATTCTTACTAGTGGTGAATCTGAAGTAACGGTAATTATTTTCTTATTGACTTTTGGGACATCTTTTAAAATGCATTAATTATTCTACACTAAAATAATTCAGTACTAATAATCTATAATATATTTTTCTATAAAACGTTAGGCTGAAAAGATTTCCAAATTGGTGAAAGCAGCTAAGGTCAATGTTGACTCTTTCTGGCCAAGTACATACCCTTTTTGATTAATTGCTTTAAACAAAATTTAAGTTTGCAAGATGTATATTTATAAATTTATAATGACTATTTTGCATTCTTCGGAATAATTCTTTCATAAATGTTTTGCTTCAAAATCAGTATATACTCTCTTCAGATCTATTTGCCAAGGCTCTGAGTGGAGTTGACATTAAAAATTTGGTCGAGTCCGCTGGATCTGCGGCTCCTGCTCCAGCTGCTGCTGCTGCTGCTGCTCCCGCTGCAGAGACTAAAGCTCCAGCCAAAGAAGAGAAGAAGGAAGAATCAGAGGATGAGGAGGATGGAGACATGGGCTTTGGTTTGTTTTTGAGTGCAGTTCTCACTAAATATTTTGATAAAATGTTTTCATCAAATAATTTATTTTGGAAATAATAGATACACTGTAGAATAAAAAAATTAATATGAGGATTTCTAATTTTAAATCATCCTGTTTTCTTTACAGGTCTGTTCGATTAAAGAATGCCAATTGTTCTTTAGCATCTTTGAAACCTAATAAAATGTGAACAAATTTTTTTTGGTAAAAAAATTCAGTTTGAGAAATGATAAAATTTGAAAAATTTTTAGACCAGTAAATGACGATGCGCCAGCTCATATTAAACGAAACTTACAAAATGAGGCCTTTTGAGCTTTTATCAGCTCGAATATCACCCTGCCTATCCGTTATTTATTATACCACGTCTGTGCCTGTGGCAAAATGATTGGATTGTTCCGCTGTGAAGTGTGACCGTATGAGCCCAGGCTTAAGCTCTAGAAGTGGACGCTCATTTGAAGTATAGACGCCGTCCTAGAGTGCCTAGTTTTCTAGTTGCTCACAGCGAGCAAAACTGTTTCCATAGAGCGCCTTTAAAATTAGTGCTGAAAGGTGCGATACAGACTTATTGATTAGATTAGATTGAGCATCATTTTTATACTTATCTAGGATCAGGTTCTCTGTAAGCGTTTTAGATCCACCTTCGATATGAAACTTCTCAATGGCTGTGTCTCATTGATTATCACTACTGTAGTAAGTGAACAAAGAAAATGGCAGTCAATCTCTATGAACATTTATACACTTCAAGCTGGCTTCAACGGATAACATTGCGATTCACAATCTGGTGCTATGGAACACCTAAGTCAAGCTCAAGTACTCCTCTATTATACCTATCCAAAACCTTTCCAGTCGTCTCGTCGTTGAATTACGAGGTTTCAAAATTGAAAAGTGAGTCTGGCGATTCGCGCAACTCTGTCTCACAATACTCAAAAGCACGCGCGGTTCATGCCTCCTAGAGAGCGATGTTCATTGAATTATTATTCTAATATAATCTAACCAAAAAATTTGTAATATATTTTAGCCCTAGGTTCAAAAGCGCTTCTTGTAAATGGTTTTACTCGCTATGGGCTAATAGAGGACCGAACACTCTAGGACGGCATCTGTACTTTAATTGAGTTGCGGCTTCTAGAACCCGTGCTCACCCAATTACACTCTAAAGCGGAATAGGCTTATAATTATGCCGTGGGCGCAAAGGTGTTAAACTTAAGGCCCTAAGGAAATAAATAGTCAAAGTGTAATATGAGAATACAATGGCCCATAAATAGAAACTAACTGATAAAACCTTAAAACTATTGTTACAAGTGAACCAGATCGACAGTTAAAATTAAAATTGATTAGCGCATTATTATATTAACATTATAAATTTTGAATATAATAATTGTTATAACTCATATCAAATAAAATTAGGAGAATTTTCCATTCTTGTTAGGTGATTTTGGTGTAGGGGTCAATAACATTTCTTCTATTTCATAAATTTTTTATCTCGTTTTTAATAATTATTAATATTAAGTACTTATAGGTTTTTTAGATAAATTTTCAATTTTTCAACATTTTAAAATTTAACGTTAAAAAAATTTATCTCACTTTTATATCGACCTGTTTGGTGTTCTTTTAATATTGTCTCTAGTGGCTGGTTTGTTCTTCAATACCCCCATGGAAGGCCATTTTCCTATTGGTACGTTTATAAATATTGAAATAATATTTTTATTCATACTTCATGTGATTTCATAAAATTTTGATTGCTTTTTTGTGCGTAATAGTGCTCACAATACAATACAAAACAATCATGAGTATTATAATAGTGGCATTATCCCCGTAGAGTTTCAAAGCCACTCAGAATTTATTATTAATATAATAATTATATTATATAAAATAAAATAAATTAATTACTCAAATTTTTAGTAAAAAAGAAGTACACTATAGTATTATTGTGATGAGGGAGTAAGGGAAGGGATTTATTGAACAGGTAGGTTTTCAGAGATTGACGAAAAGATTTTGTCCACAACATAGGTCCGCTGATGCTGAACCTCTTTAATCATGATGATTCAAGCTTGTGCTTGTTGGGAACAACATCCTTTGATTTAGCCAATTTTAGTCATTTTTTTAAGGCAGACTAGCAACTCGAACTAAGTCACATGTCAGATATGCAGGACCCTTATTGGATGAACACTTTTACATCTGTAAAACAGTTTTAAATTCATTTCTTTCATCAATTTTTGGCCAGTGAAGCTCCTTGAGCACAGGAGTATTTTGATGATATTTCTTTACTCTTGTAATAAGCCTGGCTGTTGTATTGATTGTGGATTGCGTTGCTGCCTTAGATAAGCTTACTAAAGCTGTGTTGCCATAGTCAACATGACTTAAAAGTAAGGCTGATGCAAGTGTCCTCAAGGAGTCCATTGTCAAACATCCCTCAATTGATCTTATTTGATGCAAAAAGGTCAAAAACATCAAAAACGTCTGTATGGTTTTTGATATCTGCATTGACATCGTGAGGTCTCTATCCATATAGATTCCCAAGTTTCTCAAAGATTTTGATGGAATGAAGTTGCATTTTAATGCAGAATACAATACAGAACTAATTTTGAATAGCTTAAAGTATTTTTCAGATTCTGACTGAAAGAGAGCCAGATCACCTCAGTCTTCTCACTGTTGAGCTTGAGGCAATTGGCTCCCATCCAAGCTGCAAATTTATCTACACACTCAAACACTCATTTGAAATTTTTCTGTGCCATCATTATTGCAGTGGCCATACACTGAGTGTTATCAGCATTTTGATGTTATCAAAGTTATCTCATGTATCATCATTAAACTAAAATTATTTTTAGTTGAACGCATGGATGCTATAAATAATAAATTCAAAACGGAATTTAATGAAATAAACTTTTTTGAATGAGTGATGAGGGTTTCCCTAATCCCTTGCAACCTAAGAAGACGCATCGAACAACAACCTGCATGAAGGATTTGAAGCTTCACTGAAGGATGGTGCAGGTAAAAAATTCCCAGGTTCCATCTTCGTTGAGAAAAGGGTATAGTTCTTTTAAACTAACAAAAAGCAAAATTCACAAGCCTTTGCTTTTCTTATGATCATGAAATTTACTTTTAAATAATTATTTCTCATCACAAAAGCAACATGGATATTTCATAAAGTGGAAACCTGATGAAGGCTACGACGTCAACTCAAGTTTGACAATTTCACCTTCTATTTCACCTTTGTTTGGAAGATATTTATTTTGTATTTTGCAATTCATTTCAAATCTCATATTCATGATTTTTTAAAAAAATTATGTCATTTTTATTTTCCAATTATTAAATAAAAATAGTCATAATCCGCTCAATGGATCGCTTCCAACTATTTATAATACTTCATCTCACAATTAATCAACCAGCTTATTTTTTTCAATTTAAAATTTCGTAAAAAATTATTTTTATTCTATTCAACAAAAAATTCATAAGCCATTTCGATTCATTTCACAACAATTCACTCGAACAGTTTCTAAAAATTGTGTCCAAAAACTCAACTTTAACATTGAGGATCTTGCAAGTGTCCAAGAAGACAGGTTGGGGACTTCATTGTTGTAACACAACTCCATCTATTCTACGCTTCTGTGTCATCACACAGTTCCGAGAGTAAGGACTCGACCAAGATGACCCTCATTCTCAAGTGTGGCTCCATCCTGCCCAGTCTGTACCTTGTCACACACACATATGAGGACTTTCTTTCTGACATTAAGGAGCACACACAACTCACCAGGTGAATACTCATTTGAATGGCTGGCCATTCAAATGAGTAGCCGACAAAGATTATATTGAAGGTTAACCAATGTCACAAACATCTGAACACTTCACACTTTCATCCTCAGTGTAGTCTTCTCTTCAATATGAGTCTCTTGCTTTATAAATAAGGTTCCACATCATTTCATTTCAACCTAGGCTCCAGAATCATCCTGGTCTTCATGTAGTGAAATACAAGAGGTCTTTTGATGAGGGCCTTCTTGATGACTTGAAGTTATTGGCTGTGCGTTCGCAAAATTACGTGACTTGCCCTGAATTAAAAGCTCACTAATCCATTTGAATCTTATTATTTCAAAAATATGAAATTAAATGATTCATAAATCATTTACTTTCAAGCTCAAGTTTTTTCAACAATTTTTTCATCCAATTACAGAACCCTTGGAAGAATATTGTTTCACATTCGACCAACTTCCTGAAAGACGGTTTCAACAAGTTGATAGATCATAGAGAAAAGGTTCCCTCGTACCAAGAAGACTCCGGCGACGACATCGGATTCACATCAAACTATGACAGAGGCTTTGAATTGATCACCGCGGTAGGTGGCTGCATTGCACGTGACTTTTCAGCGTTACCTCTTACTCCAACACACCCAGGTGGAAGACCTATCCAAGAGACCTCAGGTGGAGAGGGGGCCACCCATGACGGCTCAAGAGTGGTCTGCTCTCCTCGACGCAAAAGGCAAAATAATCTCTCCCAGTAAAGTTCGACAACTCATCTTCAGAAAGGTCAACTCATCACACATCCATTTTTGTGTCTTTTCTACCACTTGCAACATGTTGGTCAGCATAAGCTTGCAAAGTTTCTTCATGTTTGCCACTTGCTTGTGAGTGATTGACTACATCACCGTTGTAGGGGGTGGAGGGATCAATACGGCAGGAAGTGTGGAAATTTCTGCTCGGTTTGTATCCGTGGGACTCAACAGCCGATTCGAGGCTGGAGCAACATAAGGGCAAAAGGTAGGTGTTTTCGTTGTCGTCGTGTTGCTTCTTGTGTCGACACTTGCAACCACTACAGCGACCACTACTTCCGAATGAAGCGGCAGTGGGAGTGGTTTGATGACGACCAGTTGAGCAGGTTCACTTCCTTCAGGGACATGAAGTGTCTCATCGGTGGGTGAGCTGTGCCTCCTTGCAGACTCGTCGTCATTGTTCAAACATTTTTCATTGATGACACACAATTTCGTGAAGCGTTCCATACTTTCAAGTGCTCTCGAAACGCTCTGGAGTCAATACCATTAGAATAATATTTGTATCTGTATTGATTTGTATTTGTATTGTTTTGTATTGTATTTTATTCTATTGTATTACATTGTATCAACGACCAGACAACACTGCACCACAGACAAGGACGTATGGCGCACCGACCGCAACCATCCCTTCTTTGAGGGTCGAAACAATCCTAATTTGCAAGTGCTGCAAGACATCCTCCTCACCCACTGCATGTACCACTTCGACTTGGGCTATGTGCAAGGCATGAGTGACCTGTTGGCGCCCATCCAGGTGATAATGGAACACGAGGTGGATGCCTTCTGGACCTTTGCAGGCCTCATCAAACTCGTCAGCCACAACTTCGAACAAAACCAACGCTCTATCAACAACCAGTTCAAGCAGCTGAGGTTTCTCATCGAAACCACCGACCCTAAATTCGCCCACTATCTTGACAGACACGACTCTCTCAACATGTTTTTCTGCTTCCGGTGGCTTTTGCTCCTCTTCAAGAGAGACTTCAGTTTCCCTGACACCATGCGTCTGTGGGAGGTTGTTACCCTTTCTACCCTACTTTCAAGTTACCATGGAATTGATATTGATGTTTCATATGCACCAACCAACCACATAATAAGGTCTTGTGGACGGGACTTCCTTGCAGAAACTTTCATCTTCTTGTGTGCCTTTCCATTCTCGACAATTTCAAGCTCATATTCATGGAAAATAACTTTGGCTTGAACGAGATACTGAAGGTATGCTCATGACGTCAGTGTGATTGACATAACTTGGCAGCTCATTGTCTTTTTGACCTTTCAGTTTGTGAACGACTTTTCGGGCAAGATCAACGTAGAGGATGTGTTGAAGGCTGCAGAGTGCATTTACCTGCAACTCAGCACTTGCAAAAGGCTGTCGTCAACTGCTCAGAGCATTCTCGGCCTCAACGAGCACGACGCTGACACCTCCTCGCCCTTCATGGCCTTCAATCCCTACGAAGAACCTTGGTGCAACAACAAGGACAGCCCTTCTTCGTCTCCCAACAGAGGCACCTCTGTAGATGAAGTCGTCGCCTCTGTTCCGTCTGACACAAAAAAAGAGGTTGATAAGAAAGATTCCCTACCAGTCGAAGGCATCCCTCCCCAAGAAACTCTTGACGTCTCCGAGCCCACGTCTTTCAGCGTTCTAGATACTTTTCTCTAATCCATGCGACGTCGTTCGAACTAGCACCTCATTAGTTTATTATGCGTTACAAAAATATAATCTTTTGCTTATAAAATTCGAAGATAAATTCGATACACACACGCGCTGCGGAGTGTTTATGTAGTGCATAAAAGTCCATGCAAGTTTTTACATCTTAGGGCGCAGAAAATTTATTTAGTTTTTTAAAGAAAACGTACTGAATGAAACTGAATAAATATTTGCTTGTTTTTAAATATCTAACACCATGAAGCAGACGATTGAAGTAGTGAGTGAAAGCACGGGAAGTTTCCATGGTGACGCGTGTACAACAATGCAAGTGGCACCGTGCCACCCGACGCAATCAACATCGTTTGTTCAACTTGTTTATTTTTTAAATTGACTGAAATAAGTTTAAAAGTTTGCTAAAGTACTTTATATATTTTTACTTGCATCATACCTCAACGAACCTTATCAGCTTTCTAAATTACAACGTCTCTGATTCCTAAATCTGTACGCGACACGTATTGAGAGCAACCTAGACTGACATTGTTCACACATTCAAAATGAATCATTGAGTCGAAAACAATTTGTATTTCGAGATGGATTTCAGTAAATAAATATTTTTCATTTCTTTTTTCGGAATAATAACACATACAGCTGTTACTATTACCTACGGAGAAATTTCATCCCTAGTTGGGACTCAAAAGTAACCAAGCAGCCGAATTCACACTCATACTTTGAGTTGTGCTTCGCCAAGTAGCCACGCTGGTATGCCGTCGACACTCGAGACTTGAGACTTCAACACCATTCTAATTTATCGTATTTAGATAACTAGTGCAAAAGATTCAACTTCGGAATTTTGGGATGTACTGAAATTGAAAAAAATACATTAAAAATATTTTTCCTACTTTACTAACAGATATTTTATTTGAACATTGAATTAGTGTATTACTTTGGTATGCGTATTTATAGACAAATAGGAGTGCAAGTTTGCAGAACGTTCAAATTTTGTTCAGCTCGGCGAAACAATGACTCAGTATTAAAAAAAAGCAGTGTCAAATCTTTTGAAGCGGTAATCAGGTTACGCCACAAGAGATGACTTGAAGGCATGGTTGAAATGCTGTTTTGGCTGGTAAAAAGTACCATTTTTGAACATTTTTGAAAAGAGGAGTTCACTAGTACCTGATTGGTAAATCCCTCTTGGAATAGTCAGCGTTGGCCTCTGGCCAACTGGCCTGGATTTAAATGAAGACATTCGATAACAATAAAAATCTTATTTGAAAAAAATTATATCAACACTATCAATCATTAAAACTTACTTTTTACCTTTTTCAATCAGTTAATTAACCAATTTTCAATTATTTTCGTACTATAAAATTTTTTAGGAAATTCCACAAAGTCTTTCACTCAATACGAGCAAAAGAGAAAAAATTGCAAAAAATATATAAATAATTGCGTGTTCAAATTTATCCATTGATAAGATGAACTTTTCAAACTATCGTTTTTGTTAGCAAACTTTCTACAATTTACTTTTCACCAAGTTCTTTTTTTATGTTTATATGATCGCCATTTGTTTCGCTTCGATCTGTAGATAATTGTCTTCAAGTTGTGAGTCTATGTTTTATTCTACTACAAGAAATACATTTATTCACTAATACATGCATTGATTTAGAGGGCTATGGAGTACTTTTCAAATAATTTCTGCTTTTGACCCTTGGTTCAGTTATATTTTTAATCTAATCAATATCAATTTATAGACGGGAAGATCGACTATGCCTGTAGACACAGGTTTGCATAAAAACAAATCAAAAAATTATATTTTCCAATAATTATTATAAGTCGCTAAAGTTACTCACAAACAATCATGTGCTCACGACAGAAGCCCGTAAGTGTTTCTCTCCCATAGCGGACATTCGAGGGACAGAGACGTTACATTACAGAAAGGGAGAGAAGGTGGCTCGATGCAGGCTAGCTACTTGTATGAGACTTGTGTGTGCTTTTGGATGGGTAGATGAGGCCCACTTCTCAACCAGTGTAAGTTCTATCAATTGATTTTGATCTTAAGATATAATTAAAAGTTTTAAAGGTACTGTTATTTTTTCTGTGACAAAGCTTTTGTAGCCAGCACTATATCATCTCAGGTGAGAACAGGCAAGGGTGGTGAGAACTTTCTGCTCAATCCTCAGTCACTTCATGCTGATGAAGTGGGTGCAGGAAGTCTACTGAAGGTTGCTTTGGATGGAAACTTGGTGGAAGGAAGTGATGCTGATGAAGAGGATGTTGCTTTCCATGCTGCCCTCTTTTCTAAAAATGAAACTGTCAACGCTGTGGTGGTCATCTCATCAGACAAGACTGTTGCTGTATGAACTTTTTCTATGGCATAAAATATCGAGTTATACACCCATTGTCAATTTTTGCAATTAACAAATGATCACTCTTCACCGAATGATTTTTTCCAGGTCTCTTCTCTCAAGTGTGGCTTGTTGCCCTTGTGCCAGGAGGCAATGGTGCTTAGCAGGGTGGCATATGAAGAGTATGATGGCGAGTTGAGTCAGCTCAAACACTCCTTCACCTCCGACAACCACGTGACTAGGGGCTGTTGCAATTGTGGGAGATGATAATAAAAATAAAGATGTTGTCATATGGTGCCTTATAACATGTCATGTATCACAGGTGTTGTTTGTCAAGAATTATGGAGTGGTGGTTGTCGGTGCATCAGTAGAGGAGGCTTTCTACTACACCCTTTGCCTCATGAGCGCCATTGAAACACAGGTGAGGTTTCTGTAGTGTTTATCCAATTCACCTCATAATCTTCTGTACCCTCACCTTCACCAGAGTCACTATTCTTTCTCCACCTTCAGTTAAATGTGCTGCCTTTTGGACTTGAAAATCTGTATGTTCCGGAGAACACTGACAAACTGGTTGCTTTGATGAACAACCCTCTGGCAGATCATCTGCACACAGAGGAACAGCGTCCATGCGATGTAATTTTCAAGTCTTTAGTCAGACTGCTTGACAATGCTGTGAGTCATACTTTGTTAAATCGGGAATCTATTGAAGGGTGCTGTTGTACTAGAAGAGTTCACGAGCACCATGCTTCTTCAGGGCTACCACACCGGCTATGAAGGAGAAGACAGGGCAGGCAAGAAGGCCATGCGCTCACAAAGTACCACCGATATTGCGCCCTCCTTCAACCTCCGTACCGATGGCAGGTGGGTGTGTGTTGCATAGTGTTTGATGCCTGGCATGACGCGAGTATCCAACCTGCAGGAGGTCTGCTTTTGACCGCACCATGACCCCTCTGAGCTTCCTCAATGACACGGGAGGTACTCGATCACAAGCCTCAAAGGTATTGCTCTTCTATACCCCCTCTTGAAGCCATGAAGCATTCACAAGCAGCCTATCAATCCACAGTGGGTGGTGGAGACAAGTGGCTTGCAGAGGCCTCGACCTTCAACCTCAATGAGGAACTACGACGACACCAACAAGTTTGCACCACAGGGACGCAACCCTAAAGAACTCAAGCAGAAGTTCAAGGAGGTTGCTGCTTGTCTGCTTGTTTCATCTTGACTCCACACCGCCACCACCACTTCTTCACAGTATCACACCATCACATCAAACCATGCCACATATCAACCTACACTGCTACATCAACTTACACCACCACTTCAACCTGCACCACCACCTCATATCAAACCACCACACAATCACATCATCACATCACCACCACCACCGCATCAAACAACACCATCGCGTCACCACAACTGCAGATAAGGAAGGAGTACTTTGAGGATGCCACCACTTCAGGACCACAGTCTTCAGTGCTTGAAGGAATCACTTGGGACGAGGTGCGCAAGATCAAGGCGGGAGGTCCGGGTGCAGGAGGGGATGGAGTCTTGGTGACTGCTGCCTCCAGAGGCATCATCCAGCGAGACCATCAGAAGGACGCTCTCTTTTACAAGAACTACACTTTGGGCAACCCCTTCGAACACGTCACTGACCACGACCTGGAGAAGTACATGCAAGACGTGGGAAAGCCTAAAAAATAGGACTAAACTAAGAAGTGGTTCTATGCCTCTTGGGCTGCTGTTGATGGGAACATTTGTACATCATAAGATCATGTAGTCTGCTGGCAATCTTTGATTCTGTAGCTTCTTGGCTTCGCATTTAAGCATTAATTTGTTCCAATATTTCGCTTGTTTTGTCCTTATTGCATTGTTTCAGTTACTTTTGATACTTGAGAAGGAGCTAGCGTTTGGCTGATTGATTATCGATTTGTTCTTTTATTTTTCACCGCAACGACTACTGGCAACGATAGTAATTTCAATTGAATGTCGCTTTCAATATAATCACGTCCACTTTACATTCATAATTTGCTCTGCTTCAACTGCGCTCTCACCACCTTCCTGAGGATCTTGCCGCTTGCGGACTTGGGGATCGCTTGCACAAACTTCACTCCGCCCTTGAGTTGCTTGTAAGGCGCCACTTGTTCTGCGCACACCAGTGTGACGACGATCGATTAATTAAATAACAATCGAATTAAAAGTTCAATAATAGTCAAATGAATAGTTATCAGTTTCAGTCTTGTATCTACTTTTAAGCGAATACCTGCGAACCACTTGATGACTTCTGCTTCGGTGCATTCACTGCCCTGTCTGCGTACCACCCAAGCATGAGGCACTTGTCCATGCAGTTCAGAGGCAACTCCCACCACTGCCGCATCTGTTACGTCTGCGTGGGAGAGTAGCAAGGATTCCAGTTCTGCAGGAGCCACCTGTTGTGAAGAGTCTTATTGCTTGGGGCTTTGTGTGTGCGTGCGTGCGTGTGTGTTTGTGTGTGTGTGTGTGTGTGTGTGTGTGTGTGTGTGTGTGTGTGTGTGTGTGTGTGTGTGTGTGTGTGTGTGTGTGTGTGTGTGTGTGTGTGTGTGTGTGTGTGTGTGTGTGTGAACAGTTTAGAGCAAAATTTTAAAGTGTCTGCAGACCTGCAATCCATTGTACTTGATCATCTCCTTCAATCGGTCTGTGATGAAAAAGAAACCCCTGTCATCGTAGTAGCCGCAGTCACCTGCATTGTACAAGTTCTTTGAGTCACTATCCATCGATGTAGCTTAATATCCAACCTGTGTGTACAAATCCCTCGTTGTCGATGCAGTCTGCAGTTTCCAGCTGGTTGTGCAGGTAGCCCAGCATGTTTTGAGGACCCTTGAGCAGAATCTCACCTTCTTCATTTGGTCCACGCCTTTCCTTTGTCTCAGGGTGAATGATCTACAGATGGTTGTTTTGCGAGTGTTTTTTTATTTATTTTAGTTTATTTTCACGTTCATAAAAGCACAAAATATAAACTTTGGAAAGTTTATAAACTGATTCGCTCTCAGAACCAAAATATGGTTTCTGAACGCTTTTGAGCAGTGTGAAACCAGCGCTATATAAATGACTTGATCAGATCAGATTAGATTAGGTGATCTTGCAATGACAACTACCTTGCAAGTGGTGTTTGGGTATAAGAATCCCACAGTGCCTTGGGGAGAATCACTGAGTTGGTCAGTGGGCAGGTGAGTGCCCATGCCTGAGCACTCCGTCAGAGCAAAAGCTGCCAAGAAAAAGTCGAAGAATTCCATAGAAAAGTTAATATTTAATTTTTTTCAATAAAAAAACTGTTATATCTTTAGTTACCATGCTTTTTTGACCCACCCTGTATGATCTTCACTCCTTTCAGCGTCTGCTTGAGCCTCTCTTCCAGTACGGGGCCCATTGGGGCAGCAGACGAGTAAATGTACCTGAGACTGGAAAGGTCAAACTTGTGAGGCAGCTCTGAGTTTGTGAGCATCACTGCGATTGGAGGAACCAGGTTTAACGACCGTAGCTGCAGTGATTGTGGAATTGTGAAGTGAAATTAAAATATTGACGATATTCAAAGTAACTTTTTAGTTTGCCCAACCTTGTACTTGTGAATAGCGACGCAAAAATTTTCAAGTTTAAATTTTTTCAATAACAAAGTGGTTGTACAAGTGTACAGTCCGTACAACATGCGAAAAACTCCATATCCATGAGACAGAGGTTGATAAAGGAGGCTATAGTTAGAATCTTCAAAGGAACCGAAGCGTGGGTGGCTGGCGGGATTAGAATCGGAATTCTAAAAAACAATTAAGCCGTTTTTATGGGCTTTATATTCAATGCAACAGTTCTTCCCATAACCTCAATCACTTTCACTGACCAGTATTGGCACAGTCCACTGACGTGGTTCCTGTGTGACATCACGGCTCCCTTCGAAAACCCCGTGGTTCCCGAAGTGAAGAGAATGAATGCTGGAAGCTGGTTGGGAGGCAGCAACGTAGCTTGTTCTATGCTGAATGGAACGGCGTCAAACGTTCAAGGTGGTTTTGTAATTAGGCGATATTAATATTTTTTTAAATAGTCTTCATTAGATCAAGTCCAGACATAGGCTGGAAATTTAAATATTATAGTCAATTGAATCAAAATTGTTATCCAATACAACAAATAAAAGAATAAAACATGAAAAATATTTTTTAATGGTTTTCATGTATTCGAATGGCACTCACTTGACCGGGGAGTTGTTAGAGGAGCAATAGTCATGCAGTAGACATCGGTAAGAGTGGTGCATCAACACCAGTACGTGCTTCATTGAAAAAATAATTTTAATTAAACTTTTGAAAATTTAAAAACGAAATATTTCAGTGCGAATAATCTATAAAAAAGACCTCAACACCAGTAGGTTGGGCTTCAACGAGATTCTTGATAGTGTTTGCTCGCGTTTGCGATGTTAAAATTACGCTGCACGAAGTCAACTTTTGGTAGTGGATCAAGTCACCTGTTTTGTTGCTCGGAATTATGATCATTTCACAATTTAATTTTTTTTTATTTCGAACATTACACATGGTTGTATGAAAACCTACGCACGCAATGAACTCTGTTGATTGACCAGCACAGCGCATGCTCCAAGCGACTGCACCGCCATCACCGCCACCATGTACTCCAGGCAATTCTCCATCACGATGAGAATTTTATGTTCATTTCCCACACCAACTCTTTTCAACCTTTCACACATCTCCAGCCTTCTATCTTCAAACATTCCATAAGTCCACCGCTCGTCCGTCTCCAAATCTATCTGTTTGGTTGTGGTTGCTCCTTGCGGTGTATGGACGGCCAAGAACTACGAGAGAGATCAAGTTTGAATGAAAATTATTGTTACGCAACAAGCAACAAGCAGCGCAGCTTCCTTGCACTCACAAAAGCGGTTTTGGACAAATTCATCATGTAACTTCTCCTTACAAACGCCACCAGGTAGTCATCTGGAATCACCACTGAGTACGCGCTCACAAGCTCATTAGTCTTCTTATTACGGATCATTACAGATATATAAAATTTGAGAATCTGTTAAATACGTGTAATTCGAAGTTTTATTTAATTTTAAAAAACCAAGGTTCGGGAATTAGTCTGCTATATATAGATGTTAACGTTTTTACTTAATTTTTCATTGTTCAACGCTTAGGCCTGAGTCCAGCTTTTAGAATTTGTTCTCTGTTAAAAACTGTTTTTATCTTCATACATATAGAGGTGCATTTGGAGGTTGTAGTCGAAAGTTGAAAATTCTTTCTAAAACGGTTCTGTCTGAAAGTGACTGTCATTTAAAGAAGCTTTCTTAGGCAATCAGTGCATTAAGAATAATAATTGTGTGAGCTCCTGGTTCAAAGAAAACGCTCCAAAATGTTTGAAATAATGAAAACACGAATGAAAAAGTTATCGGATACTACTGAAACAAAGTTCAAATACGCCCAGAAACTTTTATTGAAAGTGCATTCTTGGAGATTATATAATGCGCACAAAAGTCCAAAAAGTTAGACATTCTTACCACTAATTTTTAATTAAGTATGATGAAATCATGAACTTTTTTTACAAACATTGAAAATTTGTCTTTTAATTATCTTCAAGCTCGATTCAATAAATAGGATTTTCCCATATACTTCTCGTCAAGACGTTTATTGGATCGCCTCTTCCTTTTTCTCCACAGCTTTTCCAAGACACCATGTCTAACAAAATTCCTTCTTTTAGAAATGATAATTTACCTTCTTTTATTTTTACAAAATCTTGTGATGCTTTTCTTAATAACTTTTCCCAATAACTTTTTGAATTAACTAATGTAATCAATTCAACGTCTTCTTCCACATTTTCTTTTGACCTCATACCAACTTATATTAGAGCTTTCTTCATTTTTCTATCAAATAATTTTAATAAGTGATCTTTGTTAAAGAGGCAACCAGTGTAAAAAGATAAGAGTAGGAGTTAGACGAGAGAATTTATGAGTGCCAGAAACTGAGCGGGCAGCGCTATTAAAAGCTTTGGTGAGAAGGTGTAGCGTGGTCTCTGGGAGTTTATCTTTACACTGGTTGCCTCTCAGAAAAAATTCAGTTTTCAGAATCTGCACTCTCACGTTGAAAAAAAAAATCACTCACCTAACTACTAAGCTGACCTTTCTAAGTTGCCTCCTCGTAAAAGACTGAGATCTTCTATTTATTCTCATTTTTTAGAATACCTTCCAATAGTACTTATGCTAAATCTGCACTTTCCTACTGTGGGTCCTTCTATGGAACTCTCTTCCCCCCAATCTCACCTCTATTACTTCTCTACTTTGTTTTCGTAGACCTCAAAACTTTGTTTAAAAAACAGTTCGTAGTAGAGCGCTCTTGAATGGCGTGGAATCAAAGCCATACAAATGACTTGATTAGATTAACTTAAATTAAAAATTCAGCTTATGTTAAGTTATATTCATTGTTTTCTTATTTCGATTATTTTCATGTTTCGTAACATTTCCGGTTTTTGTCTAAATTTGATTAAATAAAAACCAAACATAATTTTGGGGGCTTGGTCTCAGATACTTCATAATAGCGCCAGGTGGCTCAGTCCCCTAATCTAATCTAATCAAATCACTTATTTAGTTCTGATCGGCACTGTACAAAAGCGTTCAAGTTTAAACCAAGCCGCCTTGTCACTTATGAACGCTGTCAAAGTTTTCTGAAAAGTCTATATTAAAAAAAAAATTTCTCATTCAAAAACGTGTAAGTTTGAATCAATAGGCTCCAATTATAAATCTTTTTAACTATTTTTACTTTTAAACAATTTAGTAGTTTAATATCGTCTAGTCGTGTTGTCTATAATAATACTTATTGGAGTAAGTGAAAATTTAAAAAAAAATGTTTAGCATTGTTCCAAAAAAGCCATGGAAAAATTTAGGCACGGAAGGATTTGATGACTTGGTAGAGTGTCAAGTGCTCACTGACTACACACTGCATGAGGTTATAACTATGAGTTTCTAATGGGAGTTCTAACTCTCATATTTCAATTTTTTCATCAAACTTAGTGTTTTATGTTTTGTTCAACGTTCTAGGGTGATTTAAAAAGAAAAGACACTGATAAAGTAAAAGGTAAAAAGAAAAAAAAGTTTAAATCAGAAAAAGAAGAATCATCATTGAGTAAAACTGAAATTAAATCAGATTTAATTGAAAATCCAAAATTAAAAAAAATAAATTCTCGGAAATCAGCTCATAAAACCACATCAGCAACTGAAAACAATGAACAGCCCTCATCTGAATCTTCATTGGGAGAGCGAATGATAAAGTGGAATGGACTTGGAGTACCAACTAGTGTTCTCAGGTGTCTCAGTGAAATGGGGTTCCTGTGTCCAACGCCCATTCAACAAGCCACCCTTCCTTCTGCCATCAATAACCATTCTGACATCATTGCTGCAGCCGCCACTGTAAGGGGCTCAAACTTTGAGCTAGTTTAACAATTTGTATAGTGTTAAGTTTCAGTTTGCATTAGTTTATTTCAATATTTTAATAAAAAATGAATTTTTGCAAATGCTTTTTTGACACATGCAGGGCAGTGGTAAAACACTGGCATTCGCCATTCCTATTGTTACTCACATATTGGAGATTGATGATGATGATGATGATGATGATGATGATGATGATGATGATGATGATGATGATGATGATGATGATGATGATGATGATGATGATGATGATGATGATGATGATGATGATGATGATGATGATGGTGATGATGATGATGATGATGATGATGATGATGGTGATGATGATGATGATGATGATGATGATGATGATGGTGACAAGGTTGCTGAAAAAGAAGGAAGTGGTGATGAGAAGAATTGTAGCGTAATTGGTGAAAAGAACCCTGAAAACGGGGATCTTGCAATGGAGGGTGAAGATGATGAAGAAAATGAATTGGAGAAAGAAGATGAGAAAATGGGAAGGGAAGAAAACGAAAATAATTATGAGGTAACCAAGGGTTATTCAAATGATGATGATGACAGTGATGGTGGTATACAAACTGGTGATGATGATGATGATGGTGGTAGTGGTGGTGCTGGTGGAGGATCCAGAGAGATGGGTCTCAGAAAGAGTCGTCACATGTACTCACTGGTGCTGACGCCCACAAGAGAGTTGGCTCTGCAGGTGACTCAGCACATCAGCAACATCTGCAAGCACTCCCACATACTGGTTCGTGGGGCGGCCATGACTCATCTTTTGTATGTGTGTGTGGATGTGCACGTGTCTGTGGTTGTGTTTGTGTGTGTAATTCTGCATGTGCATGTGGTTTTGATTGTGCTTTTGTATGTGTGGGGCTCTGTGTGCACAAGGGGTTGTGCTTGTGCACAAGTGTGTGTTGCTTTGAAACAACTGGAACTAATTCATAATTGAAGTTTTTGAGTTTAATTTAGTGCTAAATCATTCAATTTTGATTGCATACAGAGTTTGTTTCTGCTTTGTTTTTTTATATCTTTCTTTATTTTCTCTTTTTCCATCTTTTCTTTTTTTCTTTATTTTCCTTCTTTTTTTCTTTTCCCTTTTTTTCGCCTTTCCTTCTTTTTCCATTTTTCTTCTTCCACCTTTCTTCTCTTATCCAGGTGACCTCAGTGGTAGGGGGTATCTCGGTGGAGAAGCAGCAGAGGCTGTTGAAGCGACGGCCACAAATTGTGGTTGCTACTCCGGGTCGTTTATGGCAGCTGATGCAGCTGGTGAGTGGCCTCGAAACTCATTACAGTGAATGCCAATATGAACATTTCTCTGTTGCTTCATTAACTGTGTTCATCCCACTCACTTTCCTCTTCTCTTCATCCTACCCACCATCCTCCACTTTTCATCCCACCTATCTTTTTCATTCACTCACCATCCTTCTTTCTTCATGCCTTCATCATTCTCCTTATCCATCACCATCCTTCTTTCTTCATCCATTCATCATTCTCCTTATCCATCACCATCCTCCCCCTTTCAAGCATTCATCTTTCTCTTCATCCACCCCCCATTCTCATCTTTTCATTCATCCTCATCATCTCTTTTTCCAGTCCACCCACCATTTTCTTCTCATCATCTACTCACATTCCTTTTCTCATCCATCTCTCATCCTTCTCTTCTCATCCACCAATCATCTTCCTCCATTTTTTATTCACCGTCTTCCTCTCATCCCATCCATACTTTTTCTCACTCATCATCATTCCATTTTCTTCCTCTTCAACCCCCCCTCTTCCCATCCACCCACCATTTATCTCCTCTCCTTCCACCCATTCATCCACCCACAATATTTTACTTCTCATATTCTTTATTCACCAATCATCTTTCTCTCCAACTCTCTATCCACCCTCTCCCCGTCCACCTTTGTCTCCATCCACCCTCATCCCCATCTTCCATCAGAATGAGGCCCACCTCTCAGAGGTAAGGCATGTGAGGCACATTGTGGTGGACGAGGTGGATCGTATGGTTGAGAGGGGCCACTTTGAAGAACTTCAACTCATCGTCAACTACATACAAACACACTCCAGGTGGGCTGGTCTTGCTGAAAGTTTTTGCTATTGTGAGGTCGTCCATCCTGGGGCAGTCGTTCCTTGCTTGCGTCTCTCTTCAACGTCTTTCGTTCTCTTGTCTTCTTCTTTGATCTCTTGTGTTTTTTGTGTTCTTCTTTGATCTCTTGTGTTTTTTGTGTTCTTCTTTCGTTCTTTTGTGTTCTTCTTTTGTTCTCTTGTCTTCTTCTTTCGTTCTCTTGTGTTCTTCTTTCGTTCTCTTGTGTTTTTCTTTCGTTCTCTTGTGTTCATCTTTTGATTTTTTTTTGTGTTTTTTTTTTGGGTTGAAATATTGTTGTGTTTTGAATTGCAAGTGTGTTGTTTAACTTGTAAAGAAGTTAAAGAGATTTTGAATGAATGAATAGTTGAATAAGAAATGAATGTTGTTTATGTTTAATTCTGGAATTATACTGCTGTTTGGGTCGAATGCTTCATAATGATGAGAAACAATACGATAAAAGTACCATCATCATCATCATCATCATCATCATCAGCATCATCATCATCATCATCATCATCATCATTATCATCATCACCACCATCATCATCATCACCATCACCACACCACCATCACACCACCAGCATGGTGCTCAAAAAGCAGGTGTTCATCTTCTCGGCCACCCTCACCTTCGTGCACAAGAAGCCCCACCGAAGCACCCTGATGAAAAAGAAGAAGAAGCTGATGAAGGACCTGACTCTGGAGGACAAGCTTGGTTGGTGTTGTTTGCTGTACATTTCTTGGTTCCTATTAACTTTGGTGTTGTTTGCTGTACATTTCTTGGTTCCTATTAACTTTGGTGTTGTTTGCTGTATACTTTTTTGTTTTTTTTTAATATTATTGGTGTTGTTATTGATATTGTTAGCCACGACTACTATTGTCATCACCACCGCCACAGACTCGCTCAAAAGGACACTGCTCATGTCTGCGAAGCCCAAGGTGATCGACTTGACACAGGGCAACACCATGACGTCACAACGCCTGGAAGAACTCAAGGTGCTGTTGTGGCCAGTAGCTGCATCTAATTACTCGTTCTGTCACCTCGACTGAAATGTTTTTATTAATTACTCGAAAATCAATCGCTTATGGTATTTCAATATGATGAATCTTCTTCCGATTGTTCATCAATTCTTTTTCATCAATCAATGATAAATTGTTTTTTTGGTGAACATGTGTTTACTAAATATTCATTCATGTTCATGGATATGTTCATCTATAAAATTTATGACGTCATAAAGGTGACGTGTGACGTGGATGAAAAGGACGCCATGTTGTTCCACTTGATGGTTTCTTCCCCCGATCGAACCTTGGTGAGATGTAACTTGCTTGGTGGTGGTTGTGGGTAGAAGGAACAATTTTGCTTGTTCATCGCAAACACGTCTGTTCACAGCAAACATTTCAAACCATCTCAAACATTTTAGTTCACAACAAACAGGCGCTTCACTTGCTTACCTTGGTGCTTTATAAATTGGATTTTTTATTATTATTATCTTATTTCATTTTTTCATTATCATCATCATCATCATCATCATCATCATCATCATCATCATCATCATCATCAACATCATCATCATCATCATCATCATCATCATCATCATCATCATCATCATTATCATCATCATCATCATTATGATTATAGTTCCCAACAACCACAAGTTCACGACAAGCAACCTAAAATTGTCCTTCGAACAGGTGTTTGCAAACAGCAAGGACGCCATTCGACGTTTGAGCAGTCTCTTCGGCCTCTTGCACCACCACCCCCACATCAAGCACCCTCCTCTCCCCCTCCACTCGGACATGCCCATGAGGCAGCGACTCAAGAACCTCGATGCGTTCAAGGGTTCGCTGAGAGTCCTTCATCGTCTCCATTCCACTTCATCCACTTTTTTCTCATAAATTTCCATTTTATGAGCTTTTTTTCTCACGGGATACACATCAAAGATAACTTAAAGTCACATTTGAATTATTTTTCAAATGTAACGTCACTACACAGCTCGAGAAACAGGCCTCTTATTGGCCACAGACGTGGCGGCCAGAGGCTTGGACATTGCGGCGGTGGGCAGGGTGGTACATTACCAGGTGCCTCGTACCACAGAGGTGCTCTTTATATCGCCATTCAATTTTCGTTTTCAAGTTTTTTTGAGCTGTTTTTTGATTATTTATCGCGTTTTCTTTAATATTTGTATGTATATATAAATAAAATTATGCAAAAAATAACACACACACACATATACACATATGTATATATATACCCACACAGAATTATGTGCACAGATCAGGCAGGACAGCCCGTTCGGACAAGGGGGGAGTGAGTGTGTTGATGGTGAGTCCCCAGGAGGACGCATTGTACAGAAGAATCATGCTGGCGCTCAACAGGAGTCAGTAGTGGTGATGGTGTTGGTGATAATGGTGATGTTGAAGATTTTGGTAATGGTGGGTTACCAATAGAAATTAATATAGGTTCAAATGAATGAATAATCGTCTCACTGATTATCTCAAAAGTGATTAACTTAGATTATTCCAGGCTTCAACTTGCTTGCTATTAATAGTCACAAAATCACCATTTCTACCACACCACCCAACTCCCACAAGCACCACACTCCTCACACAACATCACCGCCACAGTGAGTGGCTTGGAGGATTTGAAAGTTGATAGAGGCTCTTTGAAACAACACGCTTCCATTGTGCATCTGGCCAGGCAGCTTGAAGTGATGCAGTATAGGTGGGTGCAAGCTATGTTGCAGGCTGGTGTGTGTTGTTGATGTCTGTAGTTTTTTTAATGTTTGTAGCCTATTTTTTCTGTTTTTGTTATCTCATACCCAGTATAATTGATGTTTTGAATTGAAGTTTTTAATATTTAAGAAAAAATTCAAATAGTTAAATTTTATCTTTCCAATCGTCACTGACAGACAAAAAAAGGAGAAGGTAAATTCTGATTGGTGGAGGCAAGCATGCAAAGACGCAGATATCATATGCAGTGAGGAAGAAGATGAAGATGGCCGTCCTAGACGTGTCGATACTGACAAAAAGTATATTACACGCAAAAAAATTCTGCTCAAAACCAATTACATTTTTATAAATTCATGTTTCAGCACTTCCTAATGGATTTATAATTAGTTTTTTTGTTCAATGGAAATATCTTTTTCATAAGTTTTTTAATACCCTCTCAGGGTAGATGCAGATGAACATAGGAAACTACTGGAGGTCAAAAGGAAAGAATTGCTGAGTTTACTCGGTGTATCTTTAAAGTTTGTCATACTTTTTCTAATTTTGAATTCTTTTCCAAGTATAAATCTTCTTATATTTTTATTTTTCAGAAAAAAGAAAAATAGGCAAAGAAAAAATAAATGAAAAGTTTTTATTTGATAATTAAATTCTCGTTGAAAGGCCCAATAAAATGTTTAAAAAATATTTTTTTTTCTTATAGGCAAATAAGTTTTTTTTTTTAAATTATAAAGTTCAAGTAAATGTTTAAAAGTAAATGATTCCGTATTGTCGAAAGTAATCCTGAGACGAAAATGATTCTAGCTGAGATTTAAGTGGAAAATTTAGTTTTTAAAATGGAAATTAGCTGGGTGAGAAAAAGTTTTGTTTTGAAAAGTTTGTGCAAAATTATTTTCAAATATGTTTTTTGCTTCTTTTAACTAAGCCTCACCCCGCTCATCATACATGGAATGACAATAAACAAAGCACACAAATATTTTATTGTTTACTAGGAAAAAAAAAAGGAAGCTATGGTACCAGACGTCATGGAGTTAAAAGCGATGCAAGAGTTGAGGTTCGAGGCTCAAAGTAGCTTTAAATTACAGGTGTTTGAGCAAATGACCTTCTTTGTTGCCTTTGATTGTTGATGTTTTCTTTCATTCAAACTTCAAATATTTTTTTCTTTCAAGTTATTGTAATCTTTTTATGCTTTTTTCAGTATACAATGCAAAGCATGTATGTTAAATCATATTTTCTACTATTAAGGTACTCAAAGGGAGTTTGGAATATTTTGGAATAAAGTATGATGACCCAAAAAATCTATATGAGTTGCAAGGAAGAGGGACTTTCTTTTCATGGACGGGAGCTTCCTTCCGACTGCATGGCAAACTGGATGTGTGCACCAAGGAGGACAACACCACAATGGTCATTTATGCAAACTTGCACGTGGCTCTGAACAAATTACGAGAAAAATCAAAGCAATCTGGAAACAGAGGACCTGTGGTAGGGTTTATTTTGATCATAACTTCGGGATTCTCTCATCAATGCCACTTAAAAATATTCATATTTGTATAGTATAATAAATGACTACATTTTTGTGTTGTATAATAAAGTACATTTTAAAAGTTTCCGCTAAAAATTAATTTTTTCATGTTGATTTGATCTCTGTAGGTGATGCTGGCGGGACCTTCAGATGTTGGAAAATCAAGTTTATGTCGAATTTTGTTGAATTATGCTGTGCAAACAAACTGGACACCGATCTTTGTGGATGTGGATGTGGGACAGGTGGGTGGATGAGTATATGGGTGGTTGAGTGGATGTGTGGGTGGGTAGGTAGATAGGTAGATGGATGGGTGGGTAGGTAGATAGGTAGATGTATGGGTGGGTAGGTAGATAGGTAGATGGATGGGTGGGTAGGTAGGTAGGAAGATGGATGGGTGGGTAGGTATATAGGTAGATGGATGAGTGAATGAAGTAGGTGGAGTGATATAACAAGAAAGGAATGGGGTAACTGGATTGAAATGATTGTTTGAGGTTTCAAAAGTAAAAAACACTCGTAACTCTTTCAAAGTTGTTTCTTCATTAGTTTTTTATGCACTGAAAAGTTTCATGACCAATCTCCATGCTTTCACCCCTTACAGAATGACATAGGAATGCCTGCTACTATAGGTGAGATTTTCGAATCAATGAATGTTTTCAACTCAAATAAACTTTACAGGGTTAATGCCACTATGATAATATTTGTATTTTTATTGTATTGTATTATAGATACAATACGCCAATGAGTATATTGGAGGAGTGTTGAATAATTTCAATAGCAAATTAATTGTTAAGGTTAGAGCTGTATTAAATACATGGACACCTCTACCACCCCCTTTTGACCAGGAGCAACAAAGGTGACTCACACCATCACGCCAGACACTTTGCACCACCCCCACCACACCTCTGTCTATCCTTTCGGCCACATCACCCCATCCAACAACCTCTCTCATTACCACCATCTCATATCAAGACTTGCTCAGTTTGTGGATGCCAGAATGAAAAATGATGTCTCATGTTGGTGTTCCATCACTATTTCTAGCTTTTATTTATTTATTTTTATTTTTTCAATTATTTTATTCCACCATTTTCAGTTTATTTTTTAAATTTTTTGTTAAATTACTTTCGTTTTCACATTTTTGCCTCCTCCTTCCAATATCATACTTCCAACTAAAAACAACTCAACACTTTTTATACTTTCAATACGACCACCATTCACTTCCAATCCCAATCAACTCTACTCATTCTAGGCGCTTTCCACTATAACAACTCTTTCACCACAACAACCTCACCAGGTGGCAGTAGTGGAGTGGTTATAAACACGTGTGGCTGGGTGACCGAGGCTGGCTACAGGGCTCTTGTGCACACAGCCAAGTCGTTCAATGGTAGCTATTTAATATGGCAAAAGATATAAAAATATATATTTTTTTATGTTTATTTTTATTATTTCTTGTTGGAAAATTTTCGAGACTGCCTTAAAGAATTTCGAAGAATTCTCTTGGTTCTTGCATGTAATGATGTTAATGTCGAAGGTGGGCTTCACGCATGTATTGCATCTCTCCATCTTGACTTGCAGTTGATCAAGTGGTGGTTCTGGGAGACCCTGAACTATCAAATTCCCTGTCTTCTTTCTCTTCCAGCATCCTCCTCCCTTCCTCTCCCTCCGTGCGTTTCAAGTTTTCAGTTTCAAAATGCTTTGTTGGTCTCTATAACATCAAAATAACCCACATTTTTTTACTGTACAATTACTATTAATATTTTCCCATCCATCAGTTTTGGCATCAACGTCATCATCATCGTCATCATCGTCATCATCATCATCATCATCATCATCATCATCATCATCATCATCATCATTATCATCATCATCATCATCATCATCATCAGGTGGTGAAGAGGGATAGAGAGGAGAGGTACAACAGACGACAACAGAGGCTTCACAAGTACCTCTTCGAAGGGTGTTCGACACCCCCCACCTCCATCACCACTAATATACAAGCCAGTAACACACAATCCGGTAACACACAACCCAGTAACACACAATCCGGTAACACACAACCCAGTAACACACAATCCGGTAACACACAACCCAGTAACACACATCCAAGTCACACACAGCCCAGTTACCCATTCATGAAGCAGCCAGCAAGCACTAGTGTCTTAGTTTCAAAAGCCTCACCAGGCGACGCTCCTGAACCCACCTCTAAACTCAATCCTCTCGCCTCATCCTTCGAGCCCGCTATCAAACAACCATCACTACATCCATCCACCAGCCTTCAAAACTTCTCTTCACCAGCCACCACCTCCACCGCCCTTTCACAACTCAAACCACCTCCCCGCATCTTTGAAGTGTTTTTCAAAAGCGTCAAAATCTTTGTAATAAACGGTTTGTTGAGGCCTGGCCTCTTTCCTCCCTCACTTATTCATTCCATTTAGCTTTATTTGAATTTTCTGTAACTCCATATTCGTATGTTTAGTTATTTAATCATGTTTCTGGTTATTTGCTTATGTATTAAAAATGCTGAGTAAATATCGTTTTTTACTTCCACCCTCTTTTTCCCACAGATAACTTCAATGCTGGAAGCAGACGACGGGACAAATTGTTGCCGATCAGACTGAGTGAGGGAGAATTTGTGACATACCCAACCACCAACACACACCACCCATGCCTTCTTCTCCTTTCTTGCTTTTCACCACCCTCCATCATGCCATCCAACAGACACCCAGCACAGCAGAATGGTGTTAGTCTTGTCGCATTCACCAAGCCACCTCCTCAACAACCCCATTATTGGCACCGCTCTCATGTAAGTCACTGCTTCTGCTTGTCTGCCTTTCAACGGCAGCATTCACAACGACCATCTTTCTGCATTAACTGATACAATTTTTTCTGCTCAGTATAGTCCTTCTAAAATAATGTGATTCCTGGTTCTTATTGAAAAACTTTTCTCACCCCCATTCCACCACAACTCCATCTATTTTACCACACCTTTCTTCACTCCACCACCCCTTTCTTCAATCCACCACACCTTCCTTCATTCCACCACACCTTTCTCCACTCCACCACACCTTCCTTCATTCCACCACACCTTCCTCCACTCCACCACACCTTCCTTCATTCCACCACACCTTCCTCCACTCCACCACACCTTCCTTCATTCCACCACACCTTCCTCCACTCCACCACACCTTCCTTCATTCCACCACACCTTCCTCCACTCCACCACACCTTCCTTCATTCCACCACACCTTCCTCCACTCCACCACACCTTCCTTCATTCCACCACACCTTCCTTCATTCCACCACACCTTCCTTCATTCCACCACACCTTCCTTCATTCCACCACACCTTCCTTCATTCCACCACACCTTCCTTCATTCCACCACACCTTCCTTCATTCCACCACACCTTCCTTCATTCCACCACACATTCCTTCACTCCACCACACCTTCCTTCATTCCACCACACCTTCCTCCACTCCACCACACCTTCCTCCACTCCACCACACCTTCCTTCATTCCACCACACCTTCCTTCATTCCACCACACCTTCCTCCACTCCACCACACCTTCCTTCATTCCACCACACCTTCCTCCACTCCACCACACCTTCCTTCATTCCACCACACCTTCCTTCATTCCACCACACCTTCCTTCATTCCACCACACCTTCCTCCACTCCACCACACCTTCCTTCATTCCACCACACCTTCCTCCACTCCACCACACCTTCCTCCACTCCACCACACCTTTCTTCACTCTACTACAACTTTTTCTTTTTCACCACCCTCCCGCTCTACAGCTTGCAGGTGATGCACGAGAGCATGCTGATGATGACGTCATGTCCCTTCAATCCTCCATGCATGCTTCTCATGCCCTCCCTCCACTTCTCCCAGCCTGACTTCCACCCCTTTCTGCCCAACAATTAAGCACCCTTTCTTTCAAAGATTTTGTATACCAGCATTTCATTTCCACCTTTTTTTAAATTTAAGTTGAGTCAAAAATCAGTGAAGAAACTTATAAGTATCTTTCGTTCGTTCAGATGAATTCATTTTGAATAAAATTATGACTAGGATTGTTACTTCAGTCATCATAAAAACGCCTTATAGTATATTTTTCTCATTGTTCCAGTAAACAATTTCACTTTTTTTTTCTTAGAAAAAATCAATTGTACCGTTTGCGTGTTTTTAATGTTTCTTTAGTGGAAACTCTTCAGTGACGGTTTCAACATTAAATTTTTTCATTATGAACTTTTTCTAGCCACGGGGAATGACTATAATAATTTTTTTTTTGAAATTGTTAGCAATGAAAATCTTTGTGAAGAAAAATAAAAAGAAGAAAGATGATTCAAGGGATAGTCACATGGCGGTGATATTTTCAATGTGTTTGTGTGCTTCCTGGAGCTTGGTGATGAGATCCTGTGTGATGACGGCAAAAGATGTTCGACCGATGAGATAGAATGTAGTCATAATTACAAACACAGGTGATAAACTGAAAGGTCGTGAAATGCTTTGAGTTTATGCTACTAATTACAATTTTAGTTTTGTTGTTTGCATTGTATTTTTATTGATTGTATTGTATTGAATTGTGACTCACATTCATCTCAATAGAAGAACAAAACATTTCCAAGTTGCCCTTTTCACCATTAGCCTCCTGTGATTCAACATTTGACAATGAATGTTGGTGATAATCAGTCAAGAAATCACTCTTATTTTGACCAATCATCATTATCACCTTGATGATGAAATTTATTCTAAACCTTGGCTCATTAATTTTGCCAGAGTAACTGTTCTGTGATTGGGTAATTCACAAGTTTTCAAAGTTTCCTATCTGAGACCAAATACATGACAAAAAACAAATTCTTACTTTGACAATCTGTTCCAGACTCCATTCCACATCAATTAATTTTCTTCGCTGTAAAGCAGTTCTTTGGAGGAATTTATAAAATATTGAATGCAAATGATCAATTATTCTTGAATGTATTCTCACCTTAACAAAATTTTCCTTATCCTTTCTTTATTTTCCTTAAATTTTTTTGTTTCAATTTGTAGTAAAATGATTTTAATGAACTTAGCTTTGATGAAAATTGAGACTAACTTTAAAAGAATTGCAAACGATAGCACTTCTGTTCTCACTCAAACCAGACTCGACTAAGAAGTCACTGAAAAAAATTATTAAATAAAAAAAAACAAATTAAATATCCAAAAATTACCTGAGCTCTGAGACTTCAGTGTTGAGCTTTGAACACTCAACAAAGATAAGATGAAGAAGGGAGTTGATCACATTAGTCAAAGTACAATGACTTGAAGTAGCTGGAAATTATAAAAAATGATAAAAATGAATATAAACCACCAGGAAGCCTTAGATCCACCCACTTTTTCCTGATTCTTCATTTGCGATAGAACGTCCAATTTCAGAAATAAATGAATCAAAATCTTTTTCTAAAATCACATCGGTGTCATTTAATGATTTCACAGCCGACACTATTTCTTTTGAGAATTCCATCAGCTTTGAACTTTTTCTTGAATACGAGCGTTACCCTAGAGTAGCTAAAACTTGCGACAAAACTTTTGAAATTATCTTTTTTTAAATTTTCTCATTTGTGTTTTGAAAATATAATTGAAGAAACTTTAAAAATCATTATATAAAACTTATCTTATCAACTTTATATAATTAGAGATTATCGAAATGATAAATTTATGAGACTTAAGATGAGATTAGAAATATAATAAAAAACAAATAATTTTTCAAAAAACGTTAAATTTTTTAATCGAAATCCGATACTGATGCTAATGCTAATGATTAATAACAATGAATTAATAGAAATAATTTTCTTCATACAAGAATTTCTTGCAGTTTCTGGCATCGTTGAGGTAATAAATGCGGCTAGAGTAACACTCGTGTAATCCACACATCTCTCGATATTATAAACAAGTACAAATTTAGAAAATTACATTGAAATATATTTCTTGAATTCAGTTGGTTTTTTAAATGATTCTCACTATTTGATCATTTTTCGATTTTATTGTTTCCGAACATTTTATTCACGTTCAAATTTATTCGAAAGGAAATTTGCATCGTTCCAATTTTTGCCGTATTCGGGAAAGATGAAGGAAGAGCAGAATAGAGTCAAACAACTGTTGGTTGAAACAATCTCGATCCTATGCAAGAATAGTCTGACGTACAACAACTCCATGTTGGTTCAAGGAGTCATAGGCATCACGCTAGATGAGGAAAACACCTTTATTGTGCACATCAACGAAGAAGTTGAGTACAATCGAAATGCTGTTGACCATCCTGTTATCAATGATAGGGTCAAGAGACTTACTAATAAACCATACAATGCCATAGAACCTTATAATGGCAGTCTGTGTCCATACAATGCTGAAAATTCAAATGCCCATGCATTCGCCTCTAGTGACCACAACTCTTTGAAGCCAAACTCTATGCTACTGACATCAGACAAGGAAGAAAGCAACAGCCACTGCATCACCACAAAGTATTTCAGAGGAATCAAGACGGTTAAGTGCAGCTACAAGACAAATGAAATCACTAGCCAGAATGGAAAAAACATCAATAAATTGCATCATCATAGCAGGATCAATGAAAATATTTTGAGAGGGAATACTATGGACAGAAACAAGAATAGCAATACTGATTACAATAGTAGTTTACTTTTTCCAGTTGAAAGTTCTCTCGACACACCCACCACCTCGAATGATGCTCTTGACACTGATAACAATGCTAAAAGTGATTCTCAAAAAAATAATGCTGAAGCTGGTAATGAAAATAATGATAATAATGATCATAATGACAGCAATATAAACGATGTTAATGACAACAACACTTCATCCAGCAATGTGGATAACAATGTTAACGATGACTACATAGGTACACTGACTGAAACATCTCATAATAATGACATCACTGACAACAATGAGAACTTTGGACCTATGTCTGCTAATGAAGAAGAACCCAGGCCGATCAAGACAGAGCAACGAGAGGGTGTTGAGGGTGATGCCGAGGCAGATGAGGATGTTGCTTCAAACCATGCCTATGACTCCATCAACAACAACAACAATGATAATAACATCCCTAACGAAATGAATCACAATAACCCTGATAACAAATTTTGTGAAATGGAATATATGAGTTACAATGAAATTTCCAATGATAATTACTTCATGCACAACTTTTGGAGCCAAAACAACCCCTTGAACACCTCGGTGAGATGTCTACCCTCATTAATTCTCTCTCATTTACCTCATCTTTCTTTATTCACTTTTCAATCCCTTTCTCTTCATCTTTTTATCATTTCAATTCACTTTTCCAATTCACTTCCTCAATTCACCCAGTTTCAATACAATCATTCACTCATTTTGGGAGAGGCACAGATCTTCTCTTACACATTTTATTCCTATACCTCCAGCATGTCTCTTCGCAGTTCAAGCGATTTGTGGGACAAAAGCAATTTACAAAAGGACCAACAGCATTGAGTAGGGAGCTATTGTATATTATTATATTATTTGGTTTTATTTATAATATTTTTTCAAAATATAGTTATATAATATAATAATAATAATAATAATAATATTATTATTATTATTATTTCACATCCTATTATATTACATTATGTGTCTATATTTTTCTCAGTCCATGCTGTGCATGCAATTTAAGATTGAATGATGTGCCACAATGATGTGGCGTCAGTCCATCAGCCTTTCCGAGTCTTTTGATAGCTTCAATTCATACAAAGATATTTTACTATTTTTGAGAGTTTTGAGTGGCCTCAAAACTCTACGTGTTTAATGCCACTATAATAATATTCGTGTTTGTATTGTATTGTATTTTATTGAGTTTCTATTCATACTATTCATTGGTGTCGATGCTATGCAGTTGTTTCAAGCGCCCCACCACCAACAGATGACACCCTCGAGGACAAGCAAAGCACAGAATCTTTGCCCAACTACCCCAGCCTTCTTGGGATTGGGTATTAAATTATTGATTCCATATATATATATATATATATATGTGCTTGTGTACGTGTGCATGCGTGCGTTCGATTTTTTTCGGTTTTTTGTATTCTTCGTCTTTGTGATTTATGAATGAGCACGCAAAAAGTTTTTTTATCACACAAACGAGACCTCCGTGCATACACCCACAGCAGGTTCGTGTGCGAGATCAGCAGTTGTGGCACCACCTTCAGCAACCGACAGAACCTGCTCCGACATCAAACTCAAAAACATGGCCGCATCAAGACCACCCGCAAGTCCAAGTATTCAGCGTCTCAGGCACCCTTTCTGACGCAAGAGTGACGTCAGTGTGGTGCTGTTTATTTTAAAATTATTTCTTTTTAAGGTTGCTTTAAGTTGAGCGCTGCAAGTTGATGCACGTCGTCTTCTCGGCTAATCACTTTAGATGTTTCGAGTTGTCTTTTCATCGATTTTTTTAGTGAATTTTTAAAGAATTACGTTTATTTTTAAGCGAACCTCAGTGTCATTGTGACGTAATAAATTCATCCACCTACGCACCACGCCATTCGACACAAGGCTTCTCACTCTAGGCCCGAGCCAGCAATCGCCTCCCTGCACCCACTAACAAATCATTATCATTCTTATCGCCCAGCGTCCATAATAATTTAAAAATGTGTCTGATTTGATGTTTTTTTCGTTTTCATTATTAATCCCACTTAAAATTACACGCCATATAAATATCTTTCTACTTTCCCATGATATTATGACTTTATTATTTTTGTTCTTGTAAATTATTACGTGGTGTTTCAGCTATCAAAATAATCTTTCGTCTTAACTTCCATTCTCGAGTTGATAAGGTCCACGTGCACCTGTGTGGTGTGTGAATGTGTGTGTGTGTGTGTGTGTGTGTGTGTGTGTGTGTGTGTGTGTGTGTGTGTGTGTGTGTGTGTGTGTGTGTGCGTGCTTGTCTGCGAATTATACAAAAAAGGCTGAATAAGATGGAAACTCATCGTAAAATGTAATGCAGTTAAATATATTTTTGTACATGTTTTCATCAAGGGTATTTTCGATGGAGGAGTGAATATTACGCCATAAAAATTGATTATATGGCGCTTAACGTGGATTTACTGTCCGATTTTTTTTGATACTGATGTAAGCCAATGGGCTCATATCGATTATTGCTTGGATGATTTGAAGATTGAAATAAATTAACACTCTTGTCGGTCGAGCAGTTAACTGAGAAGGCGAGTAATTTATTGAAATGAAAGAAAAAGAGCTCATTTAATTTCAAGTACTGTCCCCTCAAACAGGCCTCAATCATCGTGCAGCCGATGCGGTGGGGAGTGTGGATTTTGGTGAAAGACGTAACAAGTAATCGACAAAGATGACTAGTGTAGTAATATGGAAGCTATCTTCAACTCATTTATTTAGTGGTCGGTGTCATTTTAAGATCCATTGAAATATTGCAACAAGAGCTTCACGAGGACGTCAAGGCAGGTGAGTCAGCACCGTCATCGTCGTGTCCAAGACTACTCTCTACATACCTTTCAACCTTTCCAATACCGCTACCACCACTTCCTTCCTCAGCTTTTCCAAAACTGACACTGTCACCCCCTTCCTTCTCCTTTCCAGCACTAATCCCGCTGTTTCTTTCCTTCCTTTCCACACTGAGCTGCACGGCACCATGCTGGCTTGCAGCAAAAGCATCATCAGCAGCAGCAGCATTGTTGACAGCAACAACGTCGTCTTCGTCATCATCGGCAGTCCTGTTGGACACGCCGTCGAGGGTGTGCAGCAGGGAGGTAGAGTCGACATTGGAGACGATAGACGTGGTGCTCAACACCTCACTCCTGCCCCCTCTCACCAAGTCTGAAAGGACGTCGGTGCTGGGAAGGTAGTCAAGGCTGCTGGTGGTGGTGGTGGTGGTGGCAGCGTTCAAGGCGTAGCTGCTGTCGCTTGCTGTGGTCGCTACCGCTGCTGGTGCAGGAATGCTGCTAGAAGGACCTTTGATGAACTCCAAAATGAACTGCTGACAAGCTGAATGGAGTGGAGAAAAGTTGATTGAAACGTAAAAGTGGATGAAAGGGATAAAAATTATACAACAAAAATCCAAAGCATTCGCTAAAAAAATTTCAAATCAAGTTGATATTTAATGAGTATAAAGGATGGAATAAATGACTCTAGATTCACCCTAACACCCTTGCCAACAACAAAACTGCTTCAAGCATTGTCAACATCACCACTCTCTTCGAGGCCAGCAGCTCACCTTTGGTCTTGTGTGGCAGTCGGATATCGGCGATGTGGTTGCATTTGACGAAACCTACGTGCTCAGAGAGGAGGTACTGTTCAAACTGGGTCGGGAAGAACTTGATGGAGTTGTAGTTGCGCGTCAGTCGGTCCTGTGGGCGGTGGATGGATGGCTTGTTAGGTTGGTTGGTGGGTACAACGATTGATTAGTTAGTTGAGTACATTGTTGGCTGGCTAGATGCATCAGTTAATGTGTGTGAGTGCATGGGTTGTTGCCTAGATGGGTCTGTGTGTGAAAAGCTCGAAAAACGAAAAAAAATTACATGAATTTTGAGTTTTTGCACAATAGAAAATGAAAATGTAACACGAACATATATATATATATATATATATATATATATTAAAAAAGAAAGATTGGAAAAGTATAAAAGGTGAAATGGGAAAT
This sequence comes from Branchellion lobata, assembly GCA_947562095.1. Classification (NCBI taxonomy): domain Eukaryota; kingdom Metazoa; phylum Annelida; class Clitellata; order Hirudinida; family Piscicolidae; genus Branchellion; species Branchellion lobata. Next base: position 1,142,677 of record OX387250.1, read on the forward strand.
TGAAAATGCACAGTCCAGGAAGAGAATTTTAGTAAAAAAACGATGGAAACAGAACAAAATGTTAAAAAATGATACGAAAAAGTATAAAAATTAAAAAAATAAATAATGAAAAGTAAAAAAAAAACAATATATTTTTTTTAAATCCAAAAAATAATAAAATTGAGAAAAGTAAAGCAAATGAAAACAAAGAAGATGCGTACGGAGGTCCTGATGTGTTTGTTGTAGGAGGACCACTGTTGTGCCTGCATGATGAAGCGGCCCCCTGGCCTCAACTGCCTGTGCACCTTCTGGAACAACAACTGCAGGCCCTGTGTAAGCGTGTGTGTGTGTGTGTGTGTGCGTGTGTGTGTGTGTGTGGGTGAAAATGTATTAAAGGTGCGTATGTGTGAAATACACATTGAATAGATACATCAAACAAATGATTGATGTAGACACCACATGAAAAACCAATCAAAGCAGATAAACGCCGAACAAGAACTAATGTGGGAACCTGGTCGCCATGGTTGAGGTGGATATGCTTGGTGAGTGCCAGTGCTAGAATGACGTCATACTGGGGTGTCTGGTGCTGCACCTCGAGATTGCTCAATGGGGCATAGTCCTCCTGTGGGTGGAATGCCTCATGAGTTGCTTTTTTTCAAACAAGTTTAATTTATTGTTTTCAACATTAGTAATATTGGTAGTTACATTATATTTATTAATATTATTATTTAGATTAGTAGTAGTAGCAGTACTAATAATTATAATTGATGTGGTGGATAGACGCACTTGTATGAAAGAAACATTGTGTGGAAAGGCATTGAAGTCATGATGGGATGGCTTGTGAAAAAGTTGATGGGGTGCAGAGGTTGCTTGGGTGGAAGATGACGGATCAGGGAGGTTGAGGTTGAGTAGAGGGTGGTTGATGATGGTGCCATATGAACTCCTCAAATGGCTGGGAACTGTGTTGTTAGACTTGAAGGAGTGGAAACTGTTGGGGTTTGATTTGACGGGACTGAGACCCAGCTTGAATGGGTTGCAGTTGGGTTTGGTGGGACTGTGCGTGGATTTGTGAGGGTTATTAGAATGGAATGAGGTAAGAGCCCTTTCATGCAGTCCTGCGTGGTAGAGGAGGTTTTTCTTGGCAGCTTTGACAAGTCTGTCATCCAAGTCAATACCTGTGATGTGTTTGACTCCAAAGTAGAGAGCTATCATGATGCTGGAGTGACCCACATTGCAGCCCACATCCAACACCTCTTTGCCTTTGAAAGCTTGCCTTGGGAGTGCCTCTAAACGAGCATCTATGTAGTCTGAGTTCATGTAGCCACCATGGGTATTGTAGTTACCATGAATGTACCTGAGCCTTTTGGACTTCATCTGAGTGCTGGGTGGCAGATTTTTTGATTGGCTTGATGTTATATACAATTTGGTATCACCTGAGGGTCTCTTTGTTGTACAAGTAAGTGACTCAGTACGAGAATTTCCCCTTTTGATGCAGTCGAGAGTTTTAAAAACTTCAACTTCTGTTTTATTTGGAATATTATTTTTATCTTCATAATTTGCAGTAACATGTGGTAAAATATTAGTTTGTGAGTCATTCAGCAAGGTATAATCTTTTTTCAAAGAGCATACATTCTCAGTCACTTTGGTCTCACTACTTGTGGACAGATTGCCCTCAGTGGCCTCATCTGACAACGAGTTCAACCTTGACTTGCTCCTTCTTTTCTTCGTTGAATGCCTCCTTTTGCGAATTCTGTTTCTGCGCTTGAAAAACAAATCATCTCCCTCTTCACCACACAAGTTGAGTGGGTCATAGATGTTGACGGCATGGGCAACAGGCACGAGAACATCGTGTCTGTGTGGAGAAGTGACAGGAGGAGAATGCAGAGGAGTAACTGAGTGTGATATGTCACCACTGTTCATGAGCCCATTAAGATTCAATGGGTCCGTCAGATTTCCTCCAAAACAATAATGATCTGGATAAACAATCTTTGACTTGTCACTTGCAAATGTGTCATTGTTGTACTTTTTTTTATTTCCATTTGCAATAAAGCGCTTTTTATGAGAATTATAATCTTTTTTAAAGATTTTGGAAACCGGAAGACATTCCAATGAATTATTTCTATAACTTTCAGATCTTTTTCGTTTCAATCTACTTTTGTCATCATCCATTTCTGAAATTTTGTAATTTATAGCAACACCTATGGATCAATTAATAAAAGTTCGAATTTAAAAATCTTTAAATGATTTAAAATTCAATAAAATTATTTTAAAACGTGTTATGATTTGTTTTTAGGTATTAAAAAAATGGTTAAAAGTCTGATAACTTACTGAAAATCATGGAGAGGATCGAGAAAAGTAACAAAAATGGCGATGCAAACGATGTTAGCCCGTATAAGCTTAAAGCTTGTCAATC
>OX387250.1:1150068-1170068 GCA_947562095.1 Branchellion lobata
TATTATTAACAAACAATTTTCAATCTATAAAAGCAGAACTAAGGTGAAAAAGAAGTTGGATTCGAACTAAGAAAAGCTAGGAATTTTAGATCACCAATGTTGAAGTATTTAAAACACAATGGTGCATTGTGCAAAGCTATGAGAACCTCTATGAAGTTGTGCATCATGGCAGAGGGCTTCTTGCGAGGGTTAGTGGCATAGTCAAACTCAATGTCAAAATACAAGTGACATGGTTGGTTCTCCTCTATCAGCTCGTAGTGACACCTCTTTGAGGCTGGCAGTTGTCTGTAGTAGTGCCAGAATTCATGGAAAGTGGTAACAAGGAAAAACCTTTGACCAGAATTTCTTGAAAATGTATCACTCTCGAATGTGAAGAGACGAAGAAGGTTCTGTTAGGAATTAAGTTGCGCAAAAAGTCAATTTGCTTTATATTATTTGTTTATAACAATGGAGTGAGTACTCACTGAGTTTGAAGCCTTGAATTGCAAAGCACTGTTTTGGGTTCTGAACACTTTCCAACATGACAACAGTTTTTTTGACAAACTTTTTTGAATTATTTAAATATTTATGAAAATTTGAACCTTTCTACAATAAAATATAATAAAAAATATTATTACTTTTCAATTTGCATGACCATGTAAAAGTTTTAAACGATTGTAAAGAAATTTTTTATATAAGCAAACCTTGTCTTGTAAGGCTTAACTTCACTTTGTTTTTTTAATTCTTTCTCTCTGACAGAATATTTTATACTTCTCAGTCTGAAACGATATTCCATCAAAAATTAAATAAAATTAAAATGATCTTTATTAAAAAGAAGTTCCATTAACTAACGGATCTCGTTTTCCATAAAAGCAAGGTAATTTTATTATGTCAACTTCTTTCGACATTATAAAAAATTTCACATATTGAAACTAATTAAAATTAAACATCGCGCACTCTTATGATACAGCGAGTCATTTATAATTGAAAAACATCTTTTTGAAGTCTTTTCATGGTTATATTTTCAAAAGCAAGTCAGGTCTTCAAAAAAACTTAATATTATCAAAATTTAGTAAATAGATCTAAAAACTTTGTTCTATTTTTTCAAAAAATGAAGAAATAGAAATTTACATAATTCATATGGATAACTACATTGAAGCAGTTTGTCAAGTTCCAAAGCAAGCAAGCGAAACCTTATAAAATATAAAACTTTAATAAGGAAAAGCTTGAATTGTCGAACAGTCAGTGTTTGCAGAAACAAGTTTGTTGTCCACTTCACAACGAGCCATGACATGTCTCTTTCCATCACTTCTCATTGTGAAACGAGCTCTGGAAACCTTTAAAATATTAAAATAGTCAAATTTATTAAATGTTGTTTTGATATTGTTCAAAATCATTTTCAAGGACAATTTATTTTGTCATTTTTCACAATGAACTTACACTTTCTTTATCACAGTTTTTACACTTAAAGAAGATGCGTGAGTCTATCCTAAACACGTTAGGAGTCTGAAAATGTTTTGTAAAAGTATTTTTATTTGAATAAATCAAATCTTTTTAATCAAAAAGCCAAGAGTGCTGAGTTTAAAAGCTCATATATTATTTATATAAACCATTCTCATAAAATGAGTTCCCTATAAACAACTCGATAATTTTTTTAACTCATGAAACCTATAATGACCTTTAAACGCATAACTCACCAATAAGTTCTTATAAGCCTGGTCCATTCTATTGAGTTGGGCAGTATGAGAAGTTCCTTTTCGAATACGCCTCAGTGATACCTCAGTAGATTCCACCACTACTCGACTGGCATTTTGTTCATTTGTTTATTAATTCAATTTAAAATTATTTTTCAACTTAAATCTTTTATTTTTTGAATAGTCGATACACATTAAATGCCTTTGAACGCTGGGGTATGAGGCATTTTACAAAATCATTTACTAAAATAAATAAGACCTTTTGAAATTAACAGTCTGTAATTTATTTTTTTTTTTTAACTTAAAAGATCCCAACAGTAATTGCGCTTTAAATAAGATAATTTGTACATGAAAATTCGATTAATTAATTAATTCGATGATTAATTAATCAGTTAATAAAAAATCTTACTCGTTTAATGGGATGTTTTTCCAGGCGCTCTTGAATTTTCCGCACGAAGAGTTAGTGATTTCGTGCTTGTCGAGCCATTCTTGAACCCACAGCTTGAAAGTACATTCTGCCATCTGCAATATATTACATACATCACAATATCACAAGGCTTCCATGCACGATCCTTTGGATCATTTGAATCAAGCTTTCTCTACAACGTTCAATCGTCCTTGGACGTTTTCGAACCAGCAAAAGATTCATTAAATTGATGAAGAAATAACTCAAACCAATAAAGTCGTAGGTATAACCCCCTATTTAGGAATTTTCACCTTTTCGAAGTAGCAGTCCGAGTCGTATTTCGTGAAGTTTCGAGCGCCATGGGGTCTCATGCAGGCTCCAACACCCACCAACATTTTAAACTCGTAATTTATTCCAGAAACTACCTGGAAGATGGCGTTTAAATAAAAATAATGAAAAAATGTACCCAGGTAAACTTGAAAAGATTTTACATACTTATTTTGTTTATCGTTGTATTAAAAAGTTCAATGTTTGCGCACGAAACTCTCTAAGAACATTTTATCAAGGCTGAGAACATTTTATTTATTCATCATTAGTCGCTCGTTGCTTTGTATTGCGAACCTGTGACTTGGCTTCGATCAGCTCGATAAGGTGCTGGGGTTGGTTCCAGGTGTTGGAGTTGGCGTACAAGTTGAGGGCCGTCATGGCCTTCTCTAGCACCCCTTCAGACATGGTGTCGAGGGAGCTCCATCCTCCAGCAAGTTGTGTGTCCGTTGGTTCTATGATGGCTGCTGCAATGAAAAAAAACGCAAAAGCCACGTAAGTGATCGGCGCCATCTTGAAAGTGGTTTGGTATTTTTTACATGCACAGCCCGAGTGGCAGCTTATTTAGAGGCCCACCGAAGCACCTGGACCAACAGCCTCTACAGCAGAACAATGGCCTATCGTGATACTCAGCAGCCTTACGCAACATTGACTAGCTTGCCTCACACCTAATAATGTCTTTTGTGTTTCAACATTTTTTAACATTGGTAACATTCTTTGAGGTTCTATTTAAATTTTTTTCTCGTGATGGCTTTAAAAATGTCCGTCTGTCAATTAGCTCTCCATAAATGGGCTATTTTTGAATTCAAAGACTCAGTGAGTTTTGATTAGCCCCAGAAAACAAAGATGCGCTTCTTTATTACAAGTAACAACTCCTTGCACAACTTTGGCGGCTTGACAAACTTCACTAACGTCAAGTAAGAAACACAATCTATCTACGAGCTGGTCGAGGAATAGAAAAACAAAGACGCGCAGGCAAAAACACACACGAAATGAACTTACACTGTTTTATTATTACTATTGTTATTGATATTTTCAAACTATCAATTAGGTTGGCAGTGAAATGAAAGAGATTAATTATATTAACATCATACCTGTCTGGAGAGATGACATTAAATGAAGTCATCATCACATAACATGATTACAAAAAGCAGGAGGAGAATGAAGAAGAGGATGAAGAGGAGGATGAAGGGAAGGATGAAGAGGAGGATGAAGAGGAGAATGAAAAGAAGGATGAAGAGGAGGATGAAGAGGAGGATGAAGAGGACGAAGAAGAGGAGGATGAAGAGGAGGATGAAGAGGAGGATGAAGAGGAGGATGAAGAGGAGGATGGAAAGGAGGATGAAGAGGACGAAGAAGAGGATGAAGAGGAGGATGAAAAAGAGGATGAAGAGGAGGATGAAGAGGAGGATGAGGGTGGTGACGGACACACGAAGGAAAGACTAGCAAGACGAACGTAACGAGTGCAATGGTTGCTGCGTATAAAAATATTGGCGTGGCCTGTACAACAGAGGCGATGCTGACAACAATTATGATTTAAGAAAAAATATATCGTATACCATTTTCAAATTATTTTATCATTTATTTTATTTCAAAGATTTTTTTATAGCAGTCGAATGCTCGTAGAAAATTATACACAAGTGTGAATAGTTGATCTTTGTAAGCATGAAGGAGTGATGTCTCAGATAACAACAAATGTGGCATCAGCTTTTACAACCATCTCAAGATGTCAATACAACTCCATAGACATACTAGCAACAGCCCTCCACGGCACCTACTTGTATGTTGCAACATCGAGAAAGAATAGCAGGTCGTTCCAAAATATTGATTTGTTGCGATGGTATTCTGGAGTGGATGCTTTGGGGTTGGAAGGACCACGTGAAAAAAAAAAAAAAAAACACACACAAACACACACACACACGCACGCACACACACAACGTCTGAAAAACAAAGGTCTACGAAATTGAAACAGTAACAACGTCGGAGGAATAGGCAATCGAAGCCACCTAAAGAAACCTAGTCACATGAAGGGATGCATCATTTCGCCCTCTTCTGATTTTATTCATATAAGACCTATAGAATAAATTGATCCTTATCCAAAATTCCGTGATTTAAGCCGCTTAAAGGGATACAACGACCTTGTTGACTCCTATGAAGGACTTGAGTTGGCGAAGAAGCAAGAAGTTGAAAATGAGTTATGAAAACATTGTAGTGAAAAACAAGTTGAGAAGTTGGAAAATGAAGATGAAAATGATGACAAGGGTGATGAAGATGAAGAAGAAGAAGAAGAAGAAGAAGAAGAAGAAGAAAAAAAAAAGAAGAAGAAGAAGAAGAAGAAAAAGAAGAAGAAGAAGAAGAAGAAGAAGAAGAAGAAGAAGAAGAAGAAGGTTATGAAAATGAAAAAAATGAGGAAGATGAAGAAGAGGATGATGAGGATGATGAGGATAGAAAGAAAGAATGGCAAGATGGAACGAGGGCGATGATGAGTGATGACAGCGCAGAAGAGTCTGCAACACATGTTGGAATCTTAATGAGAAATCAGTGGTGCAGAGTGCTTGGGGAGTAACAGTTTGTAAAAGAATTGTGCAGTTTTAAATGAGTGTTTGAAGAAGGAGGAAGAAAGAGACAAAATGAAGAAATGAAATGAGGATGAGGAAGAGGATGTGGTGTCACTTGTTTGATTAGGCGCTTTGAGAGCGGATTGAAGGAAGTAAGTCGGAAAGAAAAACAGGATCTCTATGTTGATAACTTAAAACACAGAATATTTAAATTTCGATTGGAAAAGACTCTAAATATAGAGCCTGAAGATGATTAGTGAATATGAGAATTGCAATAGAAAAAAAATCAAAAAATCGATGAGGACGCTGATTTCGTTGTAACTGTTACGACGCCACAGTTTTGTGATAAATGAATAAATATGTGAATATAAAAATAAATAGATATATGAAAAACATATGTATGAAAGATAAAAAATTTAAAAGATAATCTCGGACGCCCACGAAGACAAAGTAACTTCTACACAAGCACATCAACACGTCAACACGTTAAGTGTGCAAAATAACTCGAATGCTTAAAAGTGAACGTGGCTTTGAATTCTGGAAGAGGAGTGAGAGGATAATGGAATTCTTGAGGAACTTACGAGCACACTTGTGCGCATGCGTGGAGGCGGTACAAGGTCGCCTTAAGTGGTGAATAACTCGAATGCAGACAAAAACAACATCAGCAGCAGGATTACACTCGATTGTCATCATCATCATCATCATCATCATCATCATCATCATCATCATCATCATCATCATCTCCATTATTATAATCTTCATCATTACCATCACCAACGCTTTCTTCAGCTTCAACATCGTTATAACCACCACAGTCATCATTATAACCACCACAGTCATCGTTATAACCACCAGTCATAATTATAACCACCACAGTCATCGTTATAACCACCGCAGTCATCGTTATAACCACCACAGTCATCGTTATAACCACCGCAGTCATCGTTATAACCACCACAGTCATCGTTATAACCACCACAGTCATAAGTATAACCACCACAGTCATAATTATCAACACTAATTAAATAACAAATGCACGCGACCAAATAGTTCACGATTTTAAAATAAGAGCTTAATTGATTGAGTGATTGATAGATGAATGAATGGATTGATTGATGGATGAATGAATGGATTGATTGATGGATGAATGAATGGATTGATTGATGGATGCATTGATTGATGGATGAATGAATGCATTGATTGATGGATGAATGAATGGATTGATTGATGGATGCATCGATTGATGGATGAATGAATGGATTGATTGATGGATGATGGGTTGATAGGATTATTAATTAACAGGTTGATGGGTTGATTGGTCAGTCGTAATAGTACTTTTCCTTCTTTAGGCATACCAGAGTCATTGAAGCCACCAGGCCCAGAACCTGTATTGTGGGAGTTCATCTTTGAAAAAAAAAATAAAGTAATGGAGAAAAATTATTTTAACAACAAAAAAAAGAAAAAATTCGTTTAAAAACATTTTTTGACGACAAAAAAACATAAAAATATGAAAAACCAAAAATGTGATGACAGCTGGCAAATAAAATGCAACAAGAATGAATAAAGAGGAGCAAGGAACCTGGAAGAGGATGATGAAGATGATGATGATGCCTGCTATGTACAGATTGTTCTTCAGGCCTGTCTGTATCACCTCCATACAGCCCTGTAGGGGAGTTAGTGGTAGGCCTTCATTCATCCATTCATCTATCCATCTATTCATTCATTCATTCATTCACTTGGGCATCTATTCATTCATTCATTCACTTGGGCATCTATTCATTCATTCATTCACTTGGGCATCTATTCATTCATTCATTCACTTGGGCGTCTATTCATTCATTCATTCACCAATTCATTAATTCAATAACTTCTCTATCAAATCAAAACACTGGAACCACAAAAGCACCAATATCACCGAAAAATATCCCTTTCACAACCACCCTAAAACAACACCCCCCAGCAGGCAACCGCTTATCCCAACACCATAATGTGATCACCAGCACAACACTACAACAGCCACCAATCACCGCCACAACAGCCACCACAGCAACCATCAAAGCAACCATCACAACAGCCACCAAAGCCACTACCCCATCACAACAATAGTCACCAAAGTAGCCACTAACGCCACCTGAGAAACAATCACAACAATCACAACAACCACCATAATAATCACAACCACCACCACAACAAACACCACAGCAACCACCACGCCACCTTATGGTGCACTTGTTTGGCGTCAGAGGGGTCGCAGTTGGTGACATTGAGACAGCACTCGATGGGGGTCTTGTCAAAGTTGTTCATGGCTGGCGTGCCATGCCAGTCAGTGTAGTTGTGCACACCACAGCAGCTGTACTGCAGTGGCAATTAAAAAGATAATTAAGTGGTGGCAGTAGATGAAACAATTAAGTGGTAACAGATGGCGTGTAATGGAATGATTAGAACAGTAGGTGGGTGGGTTCATTGATCAGTTCCTTGGACAGGTGGGTAGCTGAGCATGAAAACAACGTGGCGAAATGGAAGTCAGAGGGAAACAACGGAACGATCAATTTTGGCGGCATTTTGTTAACCTTCCAAGCACCACCAGGTGATGTGATGTGACACATTACAAGATTATACAGCCTGTGCGAGGCAGTCATGTTATTAAGACCATTATTTTACGCATAACAACTTATACGCAGTTGTGAATATATGAAAATGTATTAATGATGAAATCACGAAACTGTTCTCCAACTTATGTTTATCATAAATGAAACTTCAGCTTTTCTGAGTGTTGCTCTTCAAAAATACATTAATGAGTCTCTCTCTCTCTCTCTCTCTCTCTCTCTCTCTCTCTCTCTCTCTCTCTCTCTCTCTCTCTCTCTCTCTCTCTCTCTCTCTCATCTCTCTTCAAGTTTAAATGATGAGCCACTAAAGATTTAATGAGCTGATTAGTTGGGAGGGCTGGAAGTCTATTTTAATTTTATGAAACTCAGAATAAAGGTATAAATTAAAATATAGAACCTACAATGCACCTTAGCCATTGTGACAAAGGAACCTATTGATTTATGGCCTTTTGAACAGCTTGAACATCACATATGCTTGACACCTCAATTTATGATGATTTTAATTGGTTTACCGGTTTTAATGGTTTATCATTGTATAATAAGCAGGTGTATTTGCAGTAAAATGGCAGTAAAAAAAACAAACACCGTAGGTTAATGAAGACCACTTGAGAGGAATGGAGATGAGCAATAATGAGAGTGAATAATATAATGAGTGATAGGAACAGAGATAATAAGTGATTGGAAGGGGGAGAAGATGAATTAATGAAAGAACACTAACATTGGACTGCACAAAGGCCCATATGTCTCGCAGGCCATTGGGGTCAGAGGCACCTTGAGCTGGATACTTGTACTTGAGTCCATTCTTCAACTCCTCACTCACCACCATTTCCACCTCCGCCTGGTACACAAACAACATCACTGTTGCCACAATCTCCAGAATAAAAATCACTATGACCAAGATGAAGTACTGATGGGTATGTTTGTGGCTAGAAGAGCTAATGCTCAAAAAAAATTTCGAAAATTTTTTGAGTTGTCATTGAAAAGGCATAGAATACCTTTGATAACATTTATATATAGTAAAACAAAATGTTAAAATAGAAAAAATATCTCTAATAAATAGTAGGTCTCACCGTCACAAGCAAACACCTGTTCTCCATGATAGCACCGCAACAACCGAAAAAGCCAATAAGGAGGATGAAAACTCCTAGCATGATACAAATGGCAGTGGCGCTGAGAAAGTTGAATGTCGGATACAAAGAAGAGTAGGAACTCTTCGATATCTGCAACCAAATACCCACTCCCAACAAAGCACAGCCCAACAACTGAATATGACGTGTATTTTGAAATCAAACATTTAACTTATGTACAACAAATTTATAAACTAATGCGAGAATTTCGCTCGTAAATAAATATTGAAGGTTGTTTTCGAATGAAAGTTTAAAATAATTTGTAGCAAACCCAAAACAGGACGTTGAAGCCAAAAAAGAAGAACTTTATACACGAGAAACCTGAAACACCACCTCTTCCTGCACCAATACCTCTTCCGTAGCCATAACCTCTCCCAAATCCAAAACCTCTACCAAAGCCCATTTTAATTGTACCTGGATACTAATTTTATTCTTTGAATGAAATATTTTCAAATAATACTCACATGAAATAAACCCGAGAAGATAACTCGAAATACAAGTGGTTAATGAATAAATTAGATTCAGTGATGGGTAGACTCACATTTAAAGAATTCAAACGAAACTATGAAGATTTAAAAAATAGAAGAAAAAAATGTATTGCGGTTTAATTTTTTATAATTTAATTCATTGTATACGTTTGAAAAAAATTGAAAAAATCGCATAATTTTGCTCTAAATGAAAGATTATGAAAGAACTGACATGCTGAAAAAATATTTTCCCAAAATTTACAAAAATTATTTTGCGCAAAATTTTCATCTCAAATATGTTTAGTTGAAAAGTAACTAAATATGTCCGACGGTTTTGACAAAGTTTACGTGTTTATAAATAAAAACAGACTGATCAAATAAAAAGTTACATTTTCTACAATTCAATAAACAAAGTACCTAAATGATGATAATTGATAAATCTCCGTCTCAAATTTGTTTTCTACATGTTCATTGATACATAAAGTATTTATGTGCTGAAAAACAAAAAACTAGAATAACTACTAAATACTTTTTTCAAAAATTTGTTTTGTGATGTCTGCGGATCTGCAAAGAGTCAAAACACTTTTGGCTGAAACCATTGTGTTATTGTGCAAAAGTGGACTTCAGTTCAAGAGTGAGTTCACGGTTGAGGGCTTGTTGGGCATCACCATTGACAAGTCGGACATTTTCTTGATCAATCTGAAGGAGACCATCAAGGTTAGCAATCATCTCAAACAACCTGAAAATCCTGTAGACTTTTCAGTCACACCATCAAGCCACAAGCACACTTCATCATCAAGCTGCAACCAGCCCCATGATGGCAAGCATTCTCATTCAAAAATCTCAAAACAGGCGATCAACAGCTCGGAGCATGGCAAGTATGCCTACAACGCTGATAACCCACAAAATTCTTCTGACTCACCACTTGAAAGCAACTCTCAAGATCACAACTTGCTTTCCTATAGCCACCTTGAAGCTTCTGGCAACCATGGAAACAACCCTGTCAGACGTTCTCCACCAGCCATCTCCCATAGTGATGTACCTTCAACTGTTGATCGGTGCGACAGAGTTCTTGATGAGGATGATGTTGCCACTGAATATGATGAAAACTACAATAACAAATTGAATAACAATAGTAACAGCAATAGTCTGAATAATAATTACAACAGTCATGTCAGTGACTCAGTTAATGTCAATGTCAATGTTATAGACAGTTTCACGAATCTTATCAGTAAGTTTGAACACACCTCCTCAAGAGTCAAAGAGGCTTCTAGCTCCAAAAGTCCAACAAATGAACTTTTCAATAAAGCTAATGTTCTTAGTGATAACATAACTCCTTGTGAATTCAACATCGATACAGACACAACTAATCACCACAACAACTCTTTTTGTTCTTATTTCAATGATAAAAACTGTGCTTATAGTTCCACCACTGATGAAACTAACAATCAAAATGACATCCAAATAGCTTATAGTTCCAGTAAGACTAACGATAAGGGCAGTCATGATAACAACAACAATAACAAAAACAACAACAACAACAACAACAACAATAATAATGATGATGATGAGAGGGACCCATTGGATAATATTGACAATGATGAGGGTAACAACAGCAATGGAGATGGGAGCCTTGTGAAGATGGAGAGTTACCTCTCTGACGTTCCAGTCAATGTGAAACAGGAAACAGATGATGCTCCATCTAACTGCCTCATCAATGACCATATCATGCAAGACAGCACTCACAAGAACAACAATAATAATAATAACGACATAAACAGTCTAAATAATAATAATAATAATAATAATGATGGCCATGAGGATGGCAACTTTGCTGGTTCCAGTGGCAACTCTTATTGCAACAACAACGAGAACAATGGTATCATTGACAAGAACAGTGAGTTGAATGACTCTTTCGGCAGTGGTGGTCTAATGGACAGTGCTCTGTTGCTTGATGTCAAGTACCCTGTGGCAACCCTGCATCAGAACGGCCTTGACTTTCTGAATAACCACGATTTTGATAGTAATAACAACGTCAATATTGATAACAATAATGTCAGCAATAGCAGCAATAACAATATTAGCACAAATAGGAATAATAACAATAATAATAATAGCAGTAGCAACAGTAACAGCCACACTAGTAAGGGTAACAGGAGCAACAACAGAGGGAACTGGAGTGGTGGTGGCGGGAGTTCCAGCAAGTTGAATGTGAGGAAGAAGTTCCGCAGGAGTTACCACCTGCCTGGCCTCTCCACCTCCTCCTCTCTGCCCTTTCGCTCATCCTTCAACAGCCCTTTCCACCTTTACTCAAACTCAGATCTGAAAGTTCGTGTTTGTTTTAGTATTTAATTTGAAGGTTACATCTTATAACACTGCCTTTTTCTTCTTCTTTTTCTTCTTCTTTTTCTTCTTCTTTTTCTTCTTCTTTTTCTTCTTCTTTTTCTTCTTCTTTTTCTTCTTCTTTTTCTTCTTCTTTTTCTTCAAATCTTGTGCCATGTATAACACATTTGTGTTTTCAAACACACTTTTGAGAAAATTGTTCAGGAAGGTTTTTATAGTAAATACCTGTTCCACCTTATAAGGCTGCTGCTACCACTTCTCTTTACTACCACCATGCATCATCTCCACCATTACACCACCACCACACACCACATCCACCACACCACATTCACCACACACCACATTCACCATACACTATCACAATATGCCACAATAACCACCACAATACACCACCACATTACACCACAACACACCACCTTATCACACCACAATACAACACCATCATGCAGCACTCAAAGTTGGAGGAGCAACAGGTGGAGTTGCTGCCAGGCTCGGGAGTGTTGGTGTCGTTGAGTGCTTACGAGCTTTTCACTAGCGAGCAGTGGACGCGGGGTTCGAAGCTGGTGAGGAGGGTGGTGCGGGAGGTGTTCCCCGACGAACAGACCCTCGCCAGGAGCAGTTGTCTGGGCAAACGCATGGGAGGCTGTCACGTGGGCCTCGACCACCACAAGGTGCACACCATCAAAGGTACCTCTCCAGTTACAATGCAATGCCATGCATAAAAGTATAATGCATTGCAATACAATAAACTACATTACAATACAATACAAGACATCACAATGCAATATCATACAATACCACCTGTATACGAACATTATTATAATGACGTCACAATGCAATACCATACAATACCACCCATACACGAACATCATTATAATGACGTCAAACTCCGAGTTTCGAGGCCCTATCTACCGTTTTATCTCCGCATTGACATGTTTTTTACTTGCTTTAACCCAGTTTAAATATGTTTTTAAAATTTAATTTTTTTTGTGGTTTCATTGGTTGCTTCAAACTGCTTATATGGTGTAATATTTATTCATCGCAGCTGATTTTTTGATCATTCTATGATTGTTTTAGAATTTACGGTTGTGTACTCAGCGCTATAAATTTTTTTTATTAGATTAGCTGAGATTAGCTCAGATAAGATAGGCTAAGATAATCTAAATCAAAGATTAACTTGGATTAGATAAGATAAGTGGTCTCGAAACTCTACGGGGTTAATGCCACTATAATAATATTCGTGTTTGTATTGTATTGTATAAGATAAAAAGATAAAATTAGATAGATTAAATTATATTAGATAAGCTTTTATAAAATTGGCTAAGATTATCCAGGATAAAATTATATTAGATTTCCTGCTTAAATTAACGTTATTTATGTTATTTCAAATTAAGTTAGGTCGCATTAGCTTGATTCAGTCGCACCTCCATCTGCAGCGTTCGTGCAGCAGAGAATGCCTCAGGTGTCCCACACGGAGATTGTGGCCGCCATCAACGAGTGTTGCAGGGACATCCGAGCCAAGCTGAGAAAGAGTTTTTACCGCAAGTGAGCATCCAGCCTCCACTTCGGAGTTGCACATTTGAAATTTATCATTCAATATTTCCTCTTTGATTTTATATAGTTGAAGCTTTTCCTCATTAAAATATTCCATACATTAACTTCAACTTTGCATGTGTCAACTCTAATATTCTATTTACAAACTTTTCTATTTCAGCTATATAAACCTCAGTATTCTAGTTATCTCTTTAAAGATTTCCCTAATGTATTTACTCAAGCTATATAAGACTCACGTCTATTTACCTTTGTCGCTCGTGGTGATAGTTCTTTTCAAGGCCCCTACAGTTAGCCTCTCATCAAATAAGACACCAGAGACACCACTCTTCACTATCCACACACATATCTACATATATTTATATATTCATTCACACTCCATTTCTGATTAATTATTTCATTATTTGTTTATTCAGGCATGCGTAAGTAATGTTATTGGTTGGTCATTAGACGCACCTCCACTTTTCCAGTAACAAGACGTCTCTGATGCTGCCTGCTGTGAAGCCCTGAGAATTGTTGCTGTGGTCACGAATTGCTAGGAATCATTTGTGACCTCTTCTCCACGAATATATATATATATATATATATATATATATATATATATATATATATATATATATATATATATATATATATATATATATATATATATATATATATATATATATATATATATATATATATATATATATATATATATATATATATATGTATTTAATAGTATTTAATGAAATTCTTCTTAGTTAACGATATTTATTTTATATTGATTTTTTCATTTATTGAGTTACTTCTTGGAAAGTTCTATTTATGTGACTGTTGATACGAACGTTTTCATAGTTTACGAGAAGAACTAGGATTTTTTGTTTATAGTTTCCTTTAAGGGTGTTTAAAAACTCATTACTATTCATTAATTCTTTACGTATTTGATTGTGGAGTTCCAAGAGTATCATGTAAACTCTTTAAAACCATTGACTTTTAGCAGCTTGTCTGATGAAAAAAATATTTAAAATTATTTTTTTATATTTCGAATTCGCAACGTTATCGTCGTTGTTTTATTTTAATAATCACTCATCCCCTCGTTTTAACAACCCTCTGATGAATATCTAAAAACGCTATTTATTATTTATAAAGGATCTTCGTGTTTATTTACGAAATAGAGTTTGTTTTTGTTTATTTTCCGAGGAATCAATGTCGTAGTGGTAAGTATAGTTGACTATATATAACAGCCGATTTTGATGGTCAGTACCATGTAGCTTCAGGCTTCCGAAGGGTGACTCAAAAAAGGCAGTAGTGAGGAGTGTAATGATTGAATGGATAGGCCTTCTAAGCTTATCAATGGCTGGAAATTGCTTGAAGTATCTGATAATTTAGTTTTCGAAATAGATAAGTGCTATAGCAGCTTGAACAGGTCTCTAGTCGAACAGGTAGTGTGGCATTGTATGTACTCCAATTACTCTACAGAATACCCTTCAAATGCATGAACTCAATAAGTAACGAAAGCCATGCAAACCGTCAGAGCGATATCCTCAGCAAGGCCGAACGCCTGTTGAGGGGCACAGACACGTACGTGACCAAGTCCAAGGCACTTGCCAATGAAGCCATGGAAGTCAAGTTGATACAGAGAAAAGTCAGTGGAACAAGTTGTCTGTTTTAATATTTTTTTAATAAATATTTTGTATAGCGTCAGTGAACCTTTATTTTGAGCACTCCAGCAAAGTGCGCCTAAGCTTATCTAATCTAATCAAGACGTTTGTAACGCGCCCTCTAGCACTTTGTTCAAAGATGCTCCCATGAAAACGGTTTTACTCGCTGTGAGCTCCTAGAGGACTGGATGTTGTAAGACGGTGTCTGTACAATTGAATTGCTGCTTTTAAAACTCAAACCTGGGCTCACCCGATCACACTTAACAGTGGAACAGGCCAATCATTATGCCGCAGGCGGAGAGGTGTTGAGTAAAAAACGATAAGGCAACGAATATTCAGTGTAAAATAAGAATAAAATTGACAATTAAAACAAAGAAAAAAACAGATGAAATGTCAGAAGTATAGAATATGATTGAGTCTGAGTTAAATCAAGTAAATACTGTGAGGTGTAAAATATTTCACAATAATATCAAATAACTATTCAGAAATATAATCTAGTCTAATCAAGAAATGTTTAATGCGCCCTTTAGCATTATGATCAATGGCATTCCTATGGAAAAGGTTTTACTCACCATGGGCTACTAGAGGACTAGGTACGTTAGGACGGCGTCTATTGAGCCGCTTTTTTTAGAGCTTAAGTCTGGACTTACCCAGACAAACTTTACAGCGGAATAGGCCAATCATTATGCCACAGGCACAGACATAGTATGATAATAGTAATGATGAAAATGAAAAGTAAGAAACCAAGAGTAGTCTGGCTGAAATGGGGATGGAGTTGAGAGTCAAATTGATAAAAACTTGAAAGACGATGGGAGATAAGTTCAAATAAGCCGGTATAGCGAAATCGGAATAAAGTCGGGGTAAGCGATTTAGCGTATATCACCAAAGTGAGGTTAAGAGGAGTGTTCCATAGAAGAGGGCCACAGCAGAGAGTGCTGATTTGGTGTAGGTAGGGTTATGGGTTATGAGAAGTGAGTGGGTAGAGGATCTGAGTCTTGCGTGGTGGCGAGTTGACAAGATCAGTTGAGTAATAAGATAAAAATTTAGTTTTAATTTTACTGAGAGTACATATTTAAAATATCGATCTTTTATTCAAAGGCAGCCAGTGTAAGGTGATATGAATAGGAGTGATGTGTGAAAATTTGTGACTACCAGAAAATAGAATTTTGAACAAAATATTGGAATAATAATCAAAACTCAAACTTGGGCTTGCCCGTTCAGGTCTTAAAGTAGAAAAAGCTAACCATTATGCCACATTGACCATCTTGATTCTGCGCAATCTTCGACGAGCTTTCATATTCGCTCTAACTAGACTTGCCCTCGATAACAGAATCAAGGTCATCGTTCCAAACTTGTTTTGTTGTGAGCCTCCGTTCTCTAATGACAAGGTTCCGAAAAACTTTTTTTTCTTTTTTGATGGGACAGTTGGCCTCCAAGGCTTAGCGTGAGAGTTCGTGCTGCATAATAACAAAAATGAATAAAAATAAAATAAAGATAGAATTAGTATTTCGGTAGGGGCAGTATTTGAAAGCTTTGACACAGCAACAGTAGATAGAGGATGAAATATAATTTTTTTATAGTCTCAGACATCTTGTAACGGGGGTTAGGAGTCAATGAAAGGATAAGCCTTTTCAAAATAGTTTTGAAAACAAAATTATTTTCGCCAATGGGAAAAAAATTTCCAAAGTTTTAATACTCTTGAAAACCCATATCGGTACTAGACATAAGGATCATGGATTCCAAGTACAGAAGTAGACAAGGCAATATCAATAAATATTTATTAAAATAGATAAGTTAAAAAAATAACTTACAAATTAGGCGAGAGTTGTCAAAAGATTTTGAATAATTTTTTTCCATGATAACTAAACGTTTTTTTAATCTAATCATAGGCTATTTTTTATTGATACATATATATAAATAAATTTAAAAAAAATAGAAATAGAAAAAAAAAAAATATATATACGGAATGAAGTATATTCCACAAAAAAGTATGCAAGAATTTGAAGAAATTAAAAAATATTTTGACAGAGAGTCATCAAATACTTCATTGCTGTGTCAGTGCTGGTTTTGTTGGTGTTTTCTTCTCTTCTTGCATACCTCTGGCCATAGTTCGACACAAAAAGTTTGAGCTGATGGCACTTCTACAGATAAAACAACACTAAACTTTGCAAGAAATTTATTATTTGTAACGTGACAACGATTTTTGAGTAAATTTTTTACAATTTTTAAATTAATGAAATAAATTTTGTTTCAAATATAGGATGGTAATGTTGAAAAGTTGTCACAGATTTTTGTGAGCTCCATCACAAAAGGGCTGATTTTTCGTGCGTTTGCAGTTGCACAAAAAATACTCCTTATTTTCCGAAACCGTAAATTTTTGAGATTTGAAATGTCTGGATGAATCACTTGTTTCTTCGTTTACTTTTTTGTGACTTCCATCGCAAAATGGCTAAAAATTTTCAATTTACATTGTTTATCTTCAAAACCATATTTTAATTATATATATTTGATGTAAATAAATTTGAAACAAACGTTTTTCAAGCTATGTCCGCAGGTACACCAATTATAAATGATATCTTTCTTCAAAGCCAATTTCGTTGGTTTCTTTGCAAAGATCTTGGGTTCTGTTAAAAATCTGATGTTTTTCATGAACATACTAGGAGGCCGTAACAAGGTTGAAAGTCTTGTCGCTATCTAGTTTAAAGAATAAAATTAAATCATAAACTGTAAAGTTATAGAAAATATTTTCTAATGAAGAAAATCAAAAAAATATTTTCACTTTCGGGAAGTTCATGTTCTTTTAGTTCTTCGTGAATTTAATTTAATTTACCGTTAGTGACCATGGAAATAAATACCTAGAACATTTTTTTTACGAACGTTTTTAACTAGTATTATTAAAATGATTGAAATTGAAAATAACTTTCAATAAATTACTTTTTAAATCAACAGTTAAAAAATTTATTGCCGCAGTAAGCTTTAATGAAAATTAGAATGAGGGTTCATCAACAGAGTATGCGTTTGATTTGGTATGCTATTAATTTCAAATAAATTTAGAAATAAATGAAGCGAGATAAAAATTATAAAAATTATAAAATATATCTGTAGAAAAGTTCATTTTATGAATGATATAAATAAAGAAATAATAACAGAATAGACAATAGCATAAAGTTGTAACTACATTCAGGAATCATTTGAGAATGTTGAAAATAACTTTTAATGGTTAAATCTTCTCTTTTATAATACATTTAGTTTAAGTTAATGATAGAATGGCGAAAAAGTACGAAAGCTATTAGGAAGACCAACAAGTATGAAAAATTACTCGAATACCAATTTTAGAAAAAAACAAAAATATCAATCACGTTTGCCTCTAACTCCGCCACACAAACTGCAATAAAAAGCCACGAGCGCCTCTCAAGCCTCCGAGTCTTCTTGCGCCTTACCCTTCGAAGCAGCGCCTTCTTCATCGGGCAGACTGCTTTTGAGCTTGAGCGAAGGCATGTTTCTGGTGAAAAGAACAATGTCGTGTGGTTTACGTGACTGGTTCAAAAAAAAATCCATTAATATTAAATCTTGATAGAACAACGTTAAAAAAATAACACATTTATAATAAACTTTAATATTTCAAGCTAAAGCCTGAAAAGAATAATAAAGTTGAAACAAGCCATTATGCACCAGCATAGAACCTCAAACACTACCACATACCCATCATAGCCAGCTTCATCATCGTCATAATCATCATCAAGGTCGAGATCATCTTCGTCGTCGTCGTCATCATCATTAAGCATGTCACTCTCCATCACAGTGGTCAGTTCGTTGATGCGCTTGAAAGCCAGGTGCAAGTCGCCGTGTGATTGCTCCAGTTCCAACAAGGCATCTTCCAACTTCCTCTCCTGTGTGTGTGTGTGTGTGTGTGTGTGTGTGTGTGTGTGTGTGTGTGTGTGTGTGTGTGTGTGTGTGTGTGTGTGTGTGTGTGCGTGTTTTTGAACGTCTTTGTGTGCAAGTAAGTGACAACATGATGAATCAAAGACCACCACAGCAAACCATCACCAAAAACACCACATTAAATTACATTACACCACACCAGACCACACCATGCGAAACCATAGCACGCCACACCACAACAAACCCCATCAAACCACACCACACGACACCACACCACACCACACCACACCACACGACACCACACCCCACCACACCACCACTTACCATCTCTAGCTTCTTCTTGCTGGAATCCGCCTCTTTCAGTCGCAGTTCGTTCACCTCGTCTTGCAACTGTGATGGCGTCATGGATGAAATTCAAAAATTCGTCGCTGATATCACTATTTTACATAACTACCACCATATAACTGCACCCATCTCATCAACAGGCACCCCTGTTCGAAGGTGCTCAACAACAGCAACAAGGACTAAAACCACAACAGCCACTACAACATTAAGTCCTCATCTTACAGCAACCTATGAGCTTCCATCCCCTCTCCACCCTCCCCCCCTTCCCCCCACCACCACAGCAAAAAAACTATATAAACCTCAAACACTACGGCAAAAATTACTATTACGGCAACAACCACCACTTCAATAACCACCACTTCAACAACCACCACTTCAACAACAACCACTACAGCAACAACCACTACAACAACAACCACCACTTCAACTACCACTACAACAACAACCACTACAAAAACACCACCAAAACAACTACCACCACCACAACAACTACAACCACCACCTCAGCAACCAGCACGCCACACACACCTCCTTGAACTTCCTCTGGATGATCCTCAGTTCCTCCTGCGTCTTCTTCTCATCAGCCTTCTTCGACTGCCTCTGGTCGAACTCCGAGTCCAGCTGCTCTTTCAGTCTGCTTGCCTGCGTCTGTGTCGTTGTGTCGTTGAGTCCAATTGCTTCAGTATACTATATACGTAATGTATTCTTATACTTTTGGTACATGGTACAAGAAACAGTCACAAAGAAATCTATCCAAAACGGTATCCGGTTAGAAGTCGTCGTTGACTTGACCGACAGGTCAAAAGTTGAATAAAAAAAAAAAAAAACAAAAAAAGATTTCAGAATGACAGACTAGAAATACAAAGCGGCAGGTTGACAAACAGCAACAACAGCAGCAGAAGCAGCAGCAGCAGCCGTATTAACAGCACGAACCTCAAGCCTGCGTCGGGTGGTCTGTTCGAAGTCCACCTTGGCCTCCTGGTCCCTGATCTTCGCCTCCAGGCGTCCTATGGTCTCCTTGTCGACGGTGGATGTCTCAAAGTACTCGGTCCTGCTACGGAGGCGTCCCATCTCC
>OX387250.1:1172568-1180068 GCA_947562095.1 Branchellion lobata
TCCTTCGACAACTGCTGCCTCGTTTTCTCCTGACTCATCTCCAGTCGGAGCTTCGTCTGCGTGAGTTGAGATAGTGGTGGTGGTGCTTGGTGTGAGGATGATGGTGATGTGGGTAGAAGAGGTTGAAGTGATTGTGGCGTTGATCGAGGTGATGGTGGTGCGAGTGGTGGTTGAAGTGAAGCCATAACAATGGAACACTTGTATCAAAACAACGGCAACAATGAAAGCCCAACAACAACAAAACAACCGAAACAACCACAGCAACAACTACATTAGAGCGACAATAATAGCGACAGCAACAAGTACACCATAGTAGTAACAACAATAAGAACAAAAACAAAAGCTACAACAACAACAGCAGCGACAACAAAAATTAAAACATAGCAGTAACAACAACAAAAACAACAATAGCTACAACAACAACAGCAGCGACAACAACAATTAAACCATAGCAGTAACAACAACAAAAACAACAATAGCTACAACAACAACAGCAGCGACAACAACAATTAAACCATAGCAGTAACAACAACAAAAACAACAATAGCTACAACAACAACACAGCGACAGCAACATTTACACCGTAGCAACAACAACACAAAAGCACCTGTTGAAGCTGTTGGATGGTGGCTGCCTGGTCATCCAACTCCTCCTCCAGCTCCGCCACCTTGCCTTCCAGCTCCGTCCTCGCCTGCCTGCTCTTCCACGACTGATGGTGACAAGAATAACAGAAATTTTGAAATAAAAAAATAAAATAAAAATGAATAAAATAATAATAATAATAATAAATAATAATAATAAAATAATAATAATATGAAAAAAAAAATAAAATAATAATAATAATAATAATAAATAATAATAATAAAATAATAATAATAATAATAAATAATAATAATAAAATAATAATAATAATAATAAATAATAATAATAAAATAATAATAATAATAATGATAATAATAGTTTCGCTGAATAATGAACAATAAGTGAAAAAATTTAAATAAATAAGAAAATTTAAAAAAAAATTATTCTGAAAAAATTAGAAAAAAATAGATATAAAAAAATTTCCAAAAATATTTTGTTGGAAAATAATTGAAGACGAGTCTTAAAAGACTGTGGCATGTAGAAGGTAAGAGTGGAAAATGAGAGCTGAGAGCTGGAAGGTGGAAGTGAGAGATAAGGTGTTGGAAGTGGAAGGTGGAGGAGAGAGATGGAGGGGAGGAGAGAGAGATGGATGGGAGAAGAGAGAGATGGAGGGGAGGAGAGAGAGATGGATGGGAGAAGAGAGAGATGGAGGGGAGGAGAGAGATGGAGGGGAGGAGAGAGAGATGGATGGGAGAAGAGAGAGATAGAAGGAAGGAGTGAAAGATGGAGGAGAGAGGCAACCTCTGTGTCATCCTTCTCGGCTGACAGGGCCTCCTGGATTTGCCTCTCTAGGCGCTTGCTCTTGTCGCTTTCCACCTCCAAGTCCGTCTGCGTGTCCTGTGGAGGCGTGGAATGATGGTCTGAAGAGCTTGAAAAATACCCTGCAGTTTTTACAACACCATCACAGCATCAGCACGTCACAACAAACCATATTATCACACGTCATAGCAACCCCCGCAACACACCGCCACACAAAGCAACGAACCACAGAACACAAAAACCACACCACAACAACAAACCACAATGTTCTACCGCACACAACTACACCCCACCACACCCCTGCAACAACAACCACAAGCCACCTTGAGTTGTTGTTCCAGGGCGTACTTGGCTCCAGTGATGTCATCCTTCTCCCTCTGCAGCCTCTCCCGGTGACTCTTCTCCTGTCGCCACTGCTCCGTCAACTTGCTCATTTCACCGTCAAATCTATCGTGTGTGTAGGGTGGTGGAGTTTTGGGTGGTGTGGTGTGTGATGGTGTGGTGGAGTGTAGTGGTGAAGTGCCGTGTGTGGTGGTGGAGTGTGGTGTGTGGTGGTGGAGTGCCGTGTGTGGTGGTGGAGTGTGGTGTGTGGTGGTGGAGTGTGGTGTGTGGTGGTGGAGTGTGGTGTGTGGTGGTGGAGTGTGGTGTGTGGTGGTGGAGTGCCGTGTGTGGTGGTGGAGTGTAGTGTGTGGTGGTAAAGTGTAGTGTGTGGTGGATTGTTAAGTGGGAATTTTGAAGTAATGTGTTGGCTTAGTGAATGGGTTGTGGGGTTTTGTCAAAATGCGATAACACACCACCAACCACCAAAACTACCATTTCAACTATGCCAACCACCAACGCAACCACCGCCACAATCACCCCAACCCCCACCACAACCACTATTACAACCACCCTCACAACCAACAACACAACCACTACTACAACCACTACTACAACCACTACTACAACCACAACCCCTACTACAACCACCACCAACTTGCGTTGTTTCTTTTCCAGTTGTGCATTCCTGGCTACTTGTTGCTCCAGGTGGATCTTGGTGTCTGCCACCTCGTCGTCGCCTCTCTGCTGCCTCTTGCGACCTTCCTGCAACTGCCGCTCCAGCCGCTCCACCTCCAAGTTCGCCTCCATCACCTGCGGTGGGAGTTGAGAGGTCATTGTGGGTGTTGATGAAGGTAGGTGTTGACAGATGCGTGGTTGTAAAGAGATGGGTGGGTGTAGAGGGATGGGTGGATGTAGAGAGATGGGTGGGTGTAGAGAGATGAAACCAACAAACCAGTCCATCCACCCATCCCACTCAATCCCACCCATCCCACTCAATCCCACCCATCACATCAACACCACCCATCCCACTCAATCCCACCCATCACATCAACACCACCTTCTTCTCAAGGCCTCTCTTGGCTGCCTCCAGCCTAGCCAGGTCCTCCTCATGCACCGCCTCCTGCCTCTTGCTCCTCACCTCGCCCTCCCTCTTCAGCCTCTCGTAGCGCTCCTTGTAGAGAGAACCGTCTGTGGAGTGGTGTGCTGGTTGTGGCGTAACTGTTGTGCTGTTGATGTAGGGTAGTGTGATAGAGTGTGGTGTGGCGGTTGTAGGTGCGGTTGTGTGTGTGGTTTTGGGTGGTGTGGTTGTGGTGGTTTTAGTGTGGCTTTGGTGGTGCAGTGGTGTGGTGTGGTGTAGTGATGATAGGGTGTGGTGGTGGTAGTGATAATAATATTGTAGTGGCGTGATACTGTTGTGGTGGTGACGATGGCGACGGTGTAGCGATGAATAAAGCGATGTTGCTTGTGGCTCCATTGGTGGCATATATCAACTAATTGGTTGAGAACTCGATAAGTTAAAAAATAATACTTGAAAAATTGGTTGAAGTGAAAAATCGTCAATGAAAAAACAATGGTGCAGTGTAAGAAGAGAAAAATTAAAAAAAAATATGCTGATAATGATAAAGCCAATTGTGAGGATGGTGGTGCTAGCAGCAAAAAACAAAACAATTTTCACAAGATTCAACAACAGAAACAACAACAAAAAGCACCACAGACAACAAACAAAATACAACAATAACACCATCACCAGCAACAAACAAACAACAACAATAACACCACCAACAACAAAAAACAACAATAACATCATCACCAGCAACAAACAAACAACAACAATAACACCACCAACAACAAAAAACAACAATAACACCATCACCAGCAACAAACAAACAACAACAATAACACCACCACCAGCAAAAAACAAACAACAACAATAACACCATCAACAAAAAAAAACAACAACAACAATAACACCACCAACAACAACAAACAACAACCTGCAAGGTCTTCGTCGGCATCGCTTTCGATGACGGAGGCATTGACCACCTTGGCGTCCATCAACTCCACCTCTATGGCCCTGTTCTGCCCTTCCAACGAGGCCACCCTGCTCTGTGGTGTGGGGTAGTGTGGAGTAGTGTGGGGTGGTGTGGGATGGTGTGGGGTGGTGTGGGGTGGTGTGGGGTGGTGTGGGGTAGTGTGGGTTGGTGTGGGGTGGTGTGGGTTGGTGTGGGATGGTGTGGGGTGGTGTGGGATGGTGTGGGGTGGTGTGAGCTGGTGTGGGGTAGTGTGGGGTAGTGTGGGGTGGTGTGGGGTGGTGTGGGGTGGTGTGAGCTGGTGTGGGGTGGTGTGGTATAAAGTAAGGTGACGTGGTGTAGTTGTAATTGCAATGACTGTGGTTGTGTGGCGGTGGAAGTGGTGATTGTAGTGTGTCTTAGTATTGCGAAACACATAAAAATACCGATAAATAAGATCTCACCTGCAGTTCCTTGACCTGCTTCTCGAGGCCCAGTCTCAGAGTGGTTTCTCTTTCAAGCATCTCTGCCGCCTGCGTCGCCGTGGCCTCCTGCTCCTGTGCCTCCAAGCACAACTCACTCAGCTGCAGCTCCAGGCGCTCAGACATACCCTTGTACTCCGCCCTCTCTTTCTCCACCTTCTCTAACTTGCCACGCAACTGTTCCACCTCGTACTGTGGAGTGGTGTTGTTGTGGTTGTTGTGTTGTTGTTACTGTGGAGTGGTGTTGTTGTTGTTGTTGTCATTGTTACTGTGGAGTGGTGTTGTTGTGTTGTTGTTACTGTAGAGTGGTGTTGTTGTTGTCATTGTTACTGTGGAGTGGTGTTTTTGTGGTCGTTGTTACTGTGGAATGGTGTTGTTGTTTTCATTGTTACTGTAGAGTGGTTGTTGTTGTTGTTATTGTGGTTGTTGTATTGGTCACAGTGTCATGTGCCTGCCGTTTTTTCCAGCTTAATCACCACCACTATTTAATTGCTTTACCTTTTTATCCTCCGCCTTGGTGCCTCACAACTTGGATGACTAACATTTTTTGTTTTCTAGTTATTAGCCCTTCTAACTACCATGCAACTACACCATATGTACAACCTCATCACCACATCCACCACCTCATGACCACATCCACCACCTCATGACCACATCCACCAACATCACCACATCCACCCCCTTATGACCACATCCACCCCCTCATGACCACATCCACCCCCTCATGACCACATCCACCCCCTTATGACCACATTCGTCCTTTTATGACCCCTATCACCAAAAACACCTCTCTGTCCTTCAGTTCATCTTCGGTCCTCTGCACATTGAGGAGTGGTTGTACCTTGGTGTACAACCTCCACCACGGCCAGTGCCTCACCGCCATCAACTTCCTCACGTTCTTCTGTATGCACATCACCGCCACGTGCTGGATCTGTGGTTGTGGTGGTATATTGGGGTGTTGTGGTGGTGTAGTGGTGTTATGGTGGTAATGTTGTGGTGGTGGTAGTGTTGTGTTGGTGGTAGTTTTAGTGTGGTGCCTCTATTGTTGTAGTGGCGGTGGTAGTAGCGATATATTTCCTATTTTTCATTTTTCTAAAAAAATGACTTTTTTATTAATGAAAAAAAAACAAAAACACTAATAAAAATGAAAACACACCACCAACTTCAATACAACCAACATTAACACTACCAACAACACCACCAACAACAACATCAACACCAACACCAACAACAACACCAACACCAACAACACCAACAATACCAACAACACCAACAACACCAACACCACCAACACCACAAACAACACCAACAACAACAACAACCAGGCACCTTCAGTTTGGCGAGCTTCCTGCAGGCAAGGCGCATTCTACAGCACGCCTGCAGAGCCACCAGCCAATCCGACACCCGGGCCTCCTTCAAACCCTCCAACTCCACAAGCACTCCCGCATGCAACAACACCTGCCCACGTGGTCGTCTCACTCGGTTAAGGGTTTAAATTTATTTTTACGAAAGTATTTCGCTTTTCAGTAAATAATCTTTTTGATTTTCAAGTGGTGTTCTTCATTACCAAAAATTATTTTTTTTCTCGAGACAAATTTTATTGATTTTTGAGTAATTTTTCCGTTTAATTCAAAGAAATTATTCAATATTTTGTTTTTGTTAATTATTTTTTTATTTATATTTATTATTCAATTCTTTATCAAATAATTAATTATTATGATTTTTGAGGGATTAAAAAACTATTTAATTTTTTAATAATTCACTTTTAGACATTACCTTGGAAGCTCCCAGGTAGTACGATGACTCATCAATGTCCAGGTCCTTCAGGATACTGTCCACCGCCTGTGTAGAGGTGGAGGTGGTGAAAAACTATAATAATAAAAATAGTAATATTAATATTAATTATTATAATAATTATTATTATTTCGATGGGAATTGTTATGATATTGTTATTATATGTCTTATTATTATTATTATTATTATTATTATTATTATTATTATTATTATTATTATTATTATTACTACTACTACTACTACTACTACTACTACTACTACTACTACTACTACTACTACTACTACTACTACTACTACTACTACTAATATAAATATTACTTTTTTAAATTCTAAATATTGCTCTTAATTGCTATACAATGGTGGAGTAGCATGAGTGAGGAGCACGAACGGTCTTGTTGTCGACGTGAGGTGCCTGTGAGAAGATTTTGTACTTGTGCAGGAAGTCTCCGTACGTCATGTGGTCTGGGTAGCCTGGAGGTGGTGACGGTGGTGGTGGAGAGGAAGAAGAAGAAAATGAAAAAGAAAAAGAGGAAAAAGAAGAAGAAAAAGAAGAAAAGAAAAAAAAGAAGAAAAAAAGATAATGATGATGATGATGATGATGATGATGATGATGATTATGATGATGATGATGATGATGATGATGATGATGATGATGATGATGATGATGATAACAACGTCAACGATGATGACGATGACGACGATGAGGATGACGAAGAGAAGAGAAGGGAACCTTGCTTGTAGAGTCTGGCAGAAGGCAGCACCTGGTAAGCCCTGAGTTGTTGTCTGAGGAAGGGGGTGTCAATGGGGTGGTTGGCTGGAGGGGTGGTACTGGATGGACGGAAGGGAAGGAGACAGTGAACGAATGAAACATTCATCCTGCGCAGCATGTCCACTAGCGAGTCCTTGTGGTGGAAGGAAAGAGGGTTGGTGGGAGGGTTGGTGGGAGGGTTGGTGGGAAGTTCATGGAAAGGTTTTTGCAATGTTTTGAATAGCCGAAGGAACTTTTGTGCCAAGCAAACAACCAACAGACCACCAATCTGTCCAGGCAACCAAAAACCGAGCAAAAAACACCACCCACCACAATCCAACCAAACACCACTCACCACAACCCACCATAACCCAACCAAGCACAACCCACCACAACCCAGCCAAACAACATCCACCACAACCCAACCAAGCACCACCCACCATTTGAAACTTTACTTGCAGACACAGCGATTTCTTCTTCACAGCGGCGGTTCCAGACACGAAAGAGCGCTTCATGCTGGAAACCCTACGTAGGGAGGAGGTTGAATGCAAGTCTCCCATGCCCACCAGAGACCCTCCCAACACCGTGCCCAGCGAACGACACGTCTGACTGAACATGTCAGAAACCTCGGTGCTGTGGTGTGGTGAGGTTGAAAGGATATTTTTGTGGTGAAATTGTTGATACACAGATGTGGTGTGGAGTGGTAGATTATGCATGGTGTGCAGAGGTGTTTTGACGTTGATCG
>OX387250.1:1182568-1187568 GCA_947562095.1 Branchellion lobata
GTATGAGTAGGAGGGAGTGATATGAGTAGGAGGGAGTGATATGGATAAGAGGGAGTGATATGGATAAGAGGGAGTGGTATGGATAGGAGGAAGTGGTATGGGTAGGAGGGAGTAGAAGGCAAGAGAGTGCACCTGTTGATGAGGGCAACCAGGCAGTTGAAGAGTTCCCCATACAGACCCATCAAGAAACCTAGAAGGACAAAACAACCATGAAGAAGTCGATTTTTTTCGATTTAAAATATTAATTGTTGAAAAAAGTATTCCAAAAATGTATGTTTAAAGCGAGTTTTTGACATAGAAAAGTAGCGTGCGCAATGACGCATGCGCAGTGACCTTCCAGCAACTCCTCAGGACTTAGGAGAGGCAACAGAGGGTCCTTGGAGGAAGGCAGTCTGCAGCAGTGGAGTGTTGAAGTTGACCTAATTACGCCAAGATTGTATAATACAACACAAATATAATTCTGAGTATTATTGGAGAACAATGATTGGTTAAGAATATAGGTTTCAAGATTATCTTTCAATATATATTATTCCGTTAGTTGAGCCATGGGTCTGTGTGGTATTAGGGGTGATTCCTGCGCCACCTTCCTCACAAACTTGAGATGAAGGTGATGTGAGGAGGAGGAGGAGGAAGAAGATTGGAAAATGTTCTTTTGCAAATCTTCCACCGAACATCCGAGCAGAGAAGCAGCGTGTTCGGCAGATGGCAGGTGTTCGAAGGTGGCCTTGTTGTTGCCTCCTGTGAGATGAGGAAGTGGGTGAGGTTGGCTGGTGGGTGGGGTTGGGTGGTGGGTGGGGTTGGGTGGTGGGTGGGGTTGGGTGGGAGGATAAGATTGGGTGGTGGGTGAGATAGGGTGGTGTGGCAGAGAGAGAATGTAAAAGGGTGGTGAAGTTGTGGAATTGGCTAATGTTGTATTGTATAATGGTGAGAAGGAGTGTTGAAGTAGAGGGGCGAAGTGGAATGATAACATAGAATGGTTGGTAACATAAAATGGGAAGGTGGTGGAAACAAAAAAATCCAATGGTAAAATCTACTTTAAGATAACTCAGATGGGGAAACCCCAAAGGAAACCACAACACCACAACAAAACCACAACAACACCACAACAAAACCACAACAACACCACAACAAAACCACAACAACACCACAACAAAACCACAACATCACAACAACCCCACAACAACACCACAACACCACAACAACATCCCATTAAGACACCAAAAACATCATAGAACCCACCTTTGACAGCCCTGGCTGATCCGAGGTGGTAGATGGCCGATAGAACGAGACAAAAAGCCTTGAGTTCTTGAGGGGTGAATGAGAGTTGCTGGAAAGAGGTGACGATCTTGGCCCACTGCTGCTGACACCTCCGTTTGTCGTCTGCCACTGAGGCGAAGGTGAGGTAGGGGTGGTTGGTGTCCATGTAGTCGAGGTGGAGATCCTTCCTGGAGAGGTGGGTGGGAAGAGGTAGATTGGTGGGTGAGGTGGGTGAAGTGGGTGAGGTGGGTGAGGTGGGTGAGGTGGATGAGGTGGGTGAGGTGGATGAGGTGGGTGAGGTGGGTGAGGTGGATGAGGTGGGTGAGGTGGGTGAGAGGTAGGAGGAGGAATGGAAGATGAAAAGGCAGGATAATGGTGGATGAGATTGTAGGTCAAGTGGCATGCAGGGTGGTGGGTGGTATGGTGGGTGGGATTTTGGTATTTGAGAGGGAGGATGGGATGGTGGTATTTGAGACGGTAATGGTGAAATGATGGTGGATTGAATGGTAGTGGTGGATAAAACTATGGCGCATGAGATGGAAAGTAGGATGATGGGTGAGATGGAGCACCTCATGCCGGACTCGAGGCCGCTGAGAAACTGGTGGAAGATGTGGAAGGTGGACGCGCCTCCTGTCACCAGCCTCCTCTTCTCAAGCAGCATCGCCTGGTGGCGGTGTGGCGGGAAATAACCATTGCAATAAATAATAAATGCACCATGAAGCTGAAGTTTGTATATGAAACAGTTGAGAGAGTGGAAACGAATTAAATAACTATCGAGAGATGGCGCACCTGGATGGATGCGGATGTGATTTGTCCGTTTTGGTCGAAGTCGAGCGTGAAAACGTGCGTGAAGTGGGAGGAAGAGGCGCTCCAGGCGCTCCTGCTGCCTCCGAAACTCTCCAACAACGTCCACACCGCTGACAACTTGTCGGCTGGGAGGAGGAAGGTGGAGGTATTGAGAAGAGGAATGAAAAAAAAAAAGATAAAAAAATAAAAAAAATAAAAAATGAAAAAAGTAAGAAAAAACAATACATGTTTATGAATGAAGGAGGCGATGAAGGATGAGAAGGATCAGTGAATACTCAACAAGATAATCAGTGACAGCAGGAGGATAACGAATGAGACGAAATGAAGGTAGCGAATGAGAAAGTAGATCAACCGTTCAAAACGTTGTTGAGGGCGCCTGAGGAGGAGAGGAAGTAGTGGAGGATGTTCTGGCACTGGAACGACTTGCCACTGCCCGCATCACCCAGCATCACCAGCGCCTGGTCCTTGCGTGACGCCATCATCGATTTAAAAGTGGACTGAGCTGCAGAAAAAATGTGAGGAGGCAGTTCTTGCTGTTTGAACGTCTTGATGTGTTGCACGACCTGTGGTGGAAGTTGTGGTGGATGGGTGGTTGATTAGTGGTTGATGGGTGGTGGAGATGATGAGATGGATGGTGGTTGATGAATATGAATGTAAGGTGAATGGGTAGTGGATGGGTGACGGATGGGTGGCTGATAGGTGATGGATGGGTGGTTGATAGGTGATGGATGGGTGATGGGAGTAAAGGATGTGTTGTAGATGCGTGATAAATGAGTGGCTGATGTGTGGTGGATATGAATGATTGTCTAAAGTTGCAAGTGGTTATTGGGATGAGGCATCGAAGCATGCATGGGATGTTTTCTAGGGACTCTACCTTGTCGGAGTAGACAGAGAGGGGAAGGAGGGAGTTCATGGCAAGAAGAGAAAAGCCAGCGTAGGTGTAGCAGAGGTTGCTGTGGTAGCGGTGGCGCAGTGTGTGCAGGAGACTGCACTCGTTGAGGTAGCGCAGGCCTGACACATCCTCCAGGTGGTCGAACTTTCCTGGACTCGCCTGAGGTGGAGGAGGAATGGCGGGTGAGGGGTAGAAGAGTGGGTGGAAAGACCTTTGGTGAGTAGAACAATAACAACAAACATACCAAACAACCATACTAAACAACAACAACCATAACAACGACAACACCAAACAACCACACAAAAAACCTTCTCGATGTCCTCCTCAGCTACCTCAAGCACCTCTCCAGCCTCTGTCTTCACCTTCACCCTGCCCTCTACGGCCTGTCCCTGCAGGCAGCACAAGGAGTAGCCCTCCTTATGCACCAGCCACACCTGGTCCGTAGACACCAGAGCACGCTCACTTGCCAACTGGTCCTCCGTCTTAGCCTGCTTGGTGGTGGCGGTGGCGGTGGTGTGGTGTTTTTGTTTTTGGTGTTCATGTAGTGTTGGTGGCCGTGATGTTATAGTTGTTTTTTTTGTTGTTGGTCGAGGTTTTGTTGTTAATGGTGGTGTTGTTGGTGATTTTTTCGTTAGTTTTTTGTTAACGTTGTTTTTTTGTTGTTGTTAGTACAGGTGGTGTTGTTGTTATTGCAGTTGTTAGTGTTGCTGCTGGTGGTGGTGTTATTGTTGCAGTTTTTGATGTTGTTGTTGGTGGTGGTAGTGTTGTTGTTGGTTTTGTTGTTGTTGGTGGTGTTAATGTTGTTGTTGGTGGTGGAGGTGTTGTTAACGTGTGATTGATGACTTCTCGATTGGCTGGAAGCCCTTTATGAATATTCATCATTGCATTGTATTGTGTTGTTTTAATGAAGACGTCATTGCATTAACCCATATTGTACTTTTATTATTGGGGGGTTTTGACCTACAATGCCCAGTTGTAATTGGAAGATACTGATCTACATTGTGTTGATGTTATTTATTAATTGAGACTGTACTGTTGTTGTTGGCTTTGTTGTTGTTTTTTGTTGTTGTTGTTATTGTTGTTGCTGTTGTTGTTGTTGTTGTTTTTGTTGTTGTTGTTGTTGTTGTTGTTGTTGTTGTTGTTGTTGTTGTTGTTGTTGTTGTAGAGTATTGTACTTAATTAATATTTTCGTTGTATTCCAATATACACTAGCGCTACGCATAGTTGCGGTAATTGTTTGATGATTCACAAGCGAGTGAACGAAGGAGCATTTGAAGGCCATGCAAATGCTCTGTGGAGTGTCTTCATCGACAACTTCCACTTCTCAGCAAACTTCCACCGCGGTTTCAAAGCCACCTACCCACCATTCAAGCACTCTCAACCACATAGCAAGCCGTCCAAGTGCATTGACAATACTTTCAAGCCTTCGTCAGTACTCCACTATACCCTGCATGGAGCTGGCAAATGCTATTAATAATTAATTGATAATAATACTGCAATGAATACTGCGTGGTGGTTAACATTGATGAAGATATTATATGTAACATAAGTTATTGAGTGGTTATAGCTGCCACCAAGTGTTAGTTGGCGACACCAGCCACTTTGAGCTTGTGTTAGTGTGTGCACGTAGATCATGATCGGTGGTTATTGTTGAGGCAAACACACAAAATGCATTCCTATAATGGAATTCCTCTACAATTACACGCGACCTCGATAATAAATGGTGTGGACGGCGGAGAGACCTGGCTGAATGGGAACACGTAATTACGCAGCTGTCAAGTGTGAACTTTGTATAAGTGGTTGGTGTACAAGTGGTGGGTGTACAAGAGGTGGGTGTACAAGCGGTGGGTGTACAAGTGGTGGGTGTACAAGTGGTGGGTGTACAAGAGGTGGGTGTACAAGAGGTGGGTGTACAAGTGGTGGGTGTACAAGTGGTGGGTGTACAAGTGGTGGGTGTACAAGTGGTGGGTGTACAAGTGGTGGGTGTACAAGTGGTGGGTGTACAAGTGGTGGGTGTACAAGTGGTGGGTGTACAAGTGGTGGG